>LZPO01117566.1:23607-48181 GCA_001675575.1 Neotoma lepida
AAACAACTGTCTCAAGCCTCCAGAGGGCCCAGTTCAACACCATGGGGGGCTCCACAGATATTGGTCCACAGTTCATGCATTTCCACCCGCTTGGCTGGCTTCATGCTCTCAATGTCTCTTGTTCATAGAATCTCTCCTCTCTCTCATCCTTTGAACTCCTGGAGCTCTGCCTGGCTCCCGGCCGTGAATCTCCACATCTGCTTCCATCTCTCTCTGGATGAGGGCCCATGGGGGCTTCTCAGCAATGGGTCCATAGTTCATGCGTCTCCACTAGTTTGGCTGGCCATCTTTGCACACCCTCCCATCATGATCTCGTAGTCAACAAAAGTGTTATGATTATAAATCAGTTTCTGGTCACTTTTATCATCCCATGAATTGTATAAACCTTACTAAGTTAGTGAAAAATACAAGTATTTTTAGAAAAAAAGAAATCCATGGAGGGCTAAAACACAGGTGCGTTAATAGTTGTGCAATTCATCCAGAAGGCCCGAAACAATGAAGGAGCTCATGTCTCAACTTTTCTTTTGCCCAGAGCAAAGACCCCAGGTGCAGGTGTACTCTTCATCTTCTGTCAGCCATTTTCATTCAAAAACTTAATATATTGATGGCAGATACTATCCACACAAGAGCTCTTTTATGCAATGGATGTTACCACCGGCAGGCTCTTTTTATTCTGGAATATTGTTATGGTAAGCACTCACAAAGCCAGACTCTTATCTGAATGAGAGAAAGTCTGTGCTGTGGTGAACTTGACTGATACTTATGTCACCTGCTTTGTGTTCAGCGACTCTGAAGTCTGCCTCTCCACTTTGATTTGGTTTCCCTTCAGCTGTAAAGTTCTGCACTGAATATTCAATGCTGTGACCTCAGATCCATTTCCACTCTGGTGGCTCTGTGGTTCTTAAGATTCTACAAAGACTAAATGTCCAAATTTAAACTGTCTGATCATTGCAACTCTCCCAGAGATACATTATGGGTTTGCTCAGTGGTACAGCCTTGGATTTCTACTCAAATTATCTAAAAAATGCATTTGTTATTTGTAGGACAATGGCAAGGACAAGCGATAAATCCAGTTCTGAAAACTCAGGATCTGTGTGCTTCCAAGAAGATGCCAGCTTACATAAACTCAGGCAGTGGAAGTATTCAGGCTCCATCACAGATATTTATGCAAGGGCTTAAAAGGTGGGGGCCATGATAGACTGGCACAGAGTAAGGACCACTGTAATTAGCTTGGAAGATGTTTTCTCCCATACTCAGGTTGAAACTTAGTGGCCAGTAACGTACATTCGTCTGTACTTTGAGGGGTTTGCACACTGATGAGCCCACTGTGAGGGAACGTATCTTATGTCACAAAAGTAGCTATTACCCTGGGAAACCCATTTTAAAGCAAAAGCAAGCTGAATCACTGTAACCCACTGTAACTCCTTGACTTGTGATGGACCTATGTCCACAAAACGCATTAGGAAGAAGAAAACTCACATGTCAGACTGTCGTCAGTGAGGGGATTTCTGCATTAAGGGATGTGCCCCTTGGGAGTTGATGAAGTCAGGAGGCTCTGCCCTATGACAGCACTGGGGCATTTGCAAAGGTCTCAAGGTTGAGTAGAGGATCTTGCCATTTTGCTTTCTACCATGTGAGAAACTATGTGACTGTGGCCAAAGGGTCGCAGTGACATAGTACCATTTGGGAGCAGGGAGCAGGCCTCATTGCACATCAGTCTTTTATATATATACATATTTTTATATACATATATACACACATAATTATATATATGTATATATATATACATATATACAATTTATTCTTTTCTCATGCAATAAATACTGACTGCAGCTGCTGGAGGGCCACTCTCTCCCCCTTCCTTCTTCCCCAGATCCACTACCCCGTGTCTCCCCCCCATAAAACAGCAGGCCTCCCAGGGTCATCAAAAACTTTGCAGCCTCTAAAACATGGAAATAATTTCTGTTTATAAATTATTTAGTTGCAGTTATTCTGTTGTGGGAGCAAAAAAGCATGATAACAGGTCAGGGGGTCAGGGGCCCTCCTGAAGAGGTTCCCCAAGACCTCGTGCCTATAAGAATCACTCTCCCGGGAGTCAGAAGTAGCAGATGAAGTACCATACATGTGTTTCATTCTCAGGGGAGGTAATGTGGAAGATTTTAGTAGGACTCTTCTGTACCAACATAGAAAGTTTGAAGTTGTTTTGCTTCCTTCTTTAATGGCCAGTGGAGAGTCATTCGTAGACTGCTTTGTTGGNGCTATACCTATGACCTGGTTACCTATGACCCACATGAAATGACAAGGGCTATAAACCAGTGGGACACTCACACACTCAATTCATCTTTATTCAGGAACCACTTCTGTCTTTATTTCAAATTCTTAAAAATGGAACATTCAACAAAAAAACCTGAAAAATGGTCCAGTTGTATAGGTTCATGTTTAATTGCAGTCCCTTTTCAGCAATGTATAAATCCTCTTGCTAAATTAATTTTAAAATTATATATCATGTTAATTAGAAATATCCAGTTTTTAGGTGTATAGATCAAATCCTTAAATCACACAACCCTGTAGATACGATTCACGTGTTGCAGGTAATCAGCAACTGTTTTTATAGCAAAATACTTGAGCAGATCCACTAAGAGAAGGGAGGACTTGCTTTGTCATAGTTCCAGAAATTTTCTTTTATTGTCACTCAGCACCATAACTTGGTGGCTGTGGTGAGGCAGAGCATGAAGGATAGGAAGATGAACTGAAGCAAAGTTGTTCAGGTCAGGGCAGCCAGGAAAGAGAGAGAAAACCCGTGACAAAATGTATCCTTTAAAAGATGCCTCCAGGGGTCTTTTTCCAACTCTACTGGGAGTAATTTTCATTCCAGCTCTAAATNATAATGCTATCCTAAACTGTCAACAATACACTTGTATTGTTAAATGTACATTTTCCTAAATGAAGCAAATATAAGGGAAATAAAAACAGGTGGCCGTGCAGGAAGACCATCTGTCTGTAACTGAAGAGAATGTGTTGCTGAGCTCACTCCCAGCCATATCACACCACGGAAAGGAGACAATCTCCTGACCCCAGGATATTATTCTTTTTCTCATGATAAAGAAAAGAATGTATGCACAACAGGCCAAATAAAGCTAAAAGAATAAGTCCCCTTGAGAGCCTAATAAAATAATGTCATTATTCAATACAGCCAGGCCATAACTGGTGAGGGTAAGAGGAAATGAAAAAAACAATTAGGTAATAGACGAAGTGGTTGTCTCAGGTAACTGGGAAAAATACACTAGTCTCCTTCCCTTCCTGGAGTTACAAGAAATTAAATATTCTTTGATTCCATTGAGTTAAATTTAAAAGCAGACAAGTTAACCCTGGCGCCTGAGGTCCTGACAGTGATAATAAGAACTGGGAGGACTTGATGTATGTTAACACTGAGATGGTCATTAGTCCATGCCTTTGTACACGCAACGTAGAAGGCTCATAGTGTGACTTCATCTAGTTAGAAGTCTGCAGTCACTCTACTGCTCTGTATTTATGTTACTCTTTTGAATATAAGGTTTAAAAACATGGCCTTAGGAGGCTAAGTGAGGAAGCT
This sequence comes from Neotoma lepida, assembly GCA_001675575.1. Lineage (NCBI taxonomy): Eukaryota > Metazoa > Chordata > Mammalia > Rodentia > Cricetidae > Neotoma > Neotoma lepida. The sequence goes on from LZPO01117566.1 coordinate 27,200, forward strand.
GTGCAAGCATGGGGATGTGTGTTTCTAGCTCTTAAGCCCACTTAAAAAGCCAGGTACAATGATTCACCCGTGTAATCCTTACACTGTGAGGCAGACAGTGTGTTCACAGGTATCTAACTAAATTGTCAAGATGAGAGACTCTGTCTCAAAAAATAAGGTAGAGAACAATAGAGAAAGATACCTGACATTGATCTCTGGCCTCTACACTGGCCCAGGCACATTCATTCATTATACAGAGATTCATGAGAGTGTGCGGGACACACACACAAAAAAACACCATTAAAAGAATGTGGAGATGAGAAGATGGAGACATTTTCATGAATTTCAGAGAACTATGAGTTCTAAGAAACAGGGAGCTAACTGTGATTCTGTCCAGCACCTAGAGTGTTCACCTCTGCACCATGATGCTAGACGTATACCCAGAGTTTTCACCATGTACCTGGAGTGTTTATTTTTGCACTATGACACTAGCTGTGTGCTCAGAGTATTCAACTTTGAACCATGAGACTAGACCTGCACCTGGAGTGTTCACCTCTGCTCCCTGACACTAGCAGCACACCCAGAAGCTTCACTTCTGTATTCCCTGTTGTGGGCTGGATGACTGATCACTTAGAGGCCTAGTGATTGTTTGGAGACCAAATACCACCTAGAGGAATTAGGGACAAGGAGCAATAACTGGATTTCTTTAGGAAAGCATTGCAACAAGATAGAAAGCTTTGTGAAACGGCCAAGGGCAAGGAAAATGAACAGGTTAGGGCTACACATTGGAAGGTAAAACAGTTTTTTGAGTCTTACAGAGGGGTTGAAATGGCCAAAGTGCACTTAATTGGCACTGCAGAAGCAGGTCAATGCCATTAGGTTGGCAGTTGTTAGTGCAAAGAAAGTTTTGTTGGCAATCCATTTAGTGGTCATTGTGGTCCATGATTATTCATATATGTGAAAGCTTCACCTGGTCATCATGGAAGAACAGAACACTTCACTCTTTCACTCTATAAAATTTGATGATAGCAATTATATTATCTCAATATAAAATAAACAAAGAAGGGTTGGAGATATGGCTCAGTCAGTAAAGTGCTTGTCATGAATTCTCAACATTCACATCAAAAATAACAGCAAAACAAAAACCCTGGTGCAAGAGCCCTCTAATCCAGGGCCAGGGAGATGGAGACAGGAGGATCCTTGGAGCCTCACCCTGTCTAAAAAATAATATGGAGAATCATAGAGGAAGACTCACAGCATCAACCAGGGCTTCCACACATGTGCACAGGCACTGTCAGCCAGACATGCACACAGACACAAACATGAACACACACATATACAGTACAAGAATACAGGGAAGAGTTTGAGGGTCAGGAAATTGATGTGTCTTGTTGATCAATGCTCAGCTTCTGCTGGTATGAACAAATGTCTCACAGGAAAACTACTGTACCAGAGTTCATTAAAAATAATTGTCAGCTTACACACACAGTGAGGAAATATAAAGCAGAGAAAGGCAAAAGTAAGAACCAAGCCCCCTCAATATTAGTTCACATCCTTGTTCCTACACCGAGTATAGGGTTTACTTAGAGTTTCTTCATAAGGGAGAAGTAGCCTTTGAAGCTATAAATACATATGTCAAAGAACATTTTTAAATGATCTGAAACTAGGATTTTTATTATAAGAATCGAACAGGAAGTGGATGGATAGTAGAGGAGTGAAAATTCCCTTTCCTTGAGCCTACTTTTCTTGGTAAAATCACTTCATCTGCAGATTAAAGATCCCACCCATGTAACTTCACTGCCCGCGTGTAACACACCCTCCCTCATCCTGAATCACGCAGAAGAACCACTGGGGTCAGATTTAACAAGATAAACAGCTTTACAAAAAGATAGAAGCTGGGATTATGACAGCTCAACTTCCCTCATTAAGTATTATANATAATGCTATCCTAAACTGTCAACAATACACTTGTATTGTTAAATGTACATTTTCCTAAATGAAGCAAATATAAGGGAAATAAAAACAGGTGGCCGTGCAGGAAGACCATCTGTCTGTAACTGAAGAGAATGTGTTGCTGAGCTCACTCCCAGCCATATCACACCACGGAAAGGAGACAATCTCCTGACCCCAGGATATTATTCTTTTTCTCATGATAAAGAAAAGAATGTATGCACAACAGGCCAAATAAAGCTAAAAGAATAAGTCCCCTTGAGAGCCTAATAAAATAATGTCATTATTCAATACAGCCAGGCCATAACTGGTGAGGGTAAGAGGAAATGAAAAAAACAATTAGGTAATAGACGAAGTGGTTGTCTCAGGTAACTGGGAAAAATACACTAGTCTCCTTCCCTTCCTGGAGTTACAAGAAATTAAATATTCTTTGATTCCATTGAGTTAAATTTAAAAGCAGACAAGTTAACCCTGGCGCCTGAGGTCCTGACAGTGATAATAAGAACTGGGAGGACTTGATGTATGTTAACACTGAGATGGTCATTAGTCCATGCCTTTGTACACGCAACGTAGAAGGCTCATAGTGTGACTTCATCTAGTTAGAAGTCTGCAGTCACTCTACTGCTCTGTATTTATGTTACTCTTTTGAATATAAGGTTTAAAAACATGGCCTTAGGAGGCTAAGTGAGGAAGCTGTGCAAGCATGGGGATGTGTGTTTCTAGCTCTTAAGCCCACTTAAAAAGCCAGGTACAATGATTCACCCGTGTAATCCTTACACTGTGAGGCAGACAGTGTGTTCACAGGTATCTAACTAAATTGTCAAGATGAGAGACTCTGTCTCAAAAAATAAGGTAGAGAACAATAGAGAAAGATACCTGACATTGATCTCTGGCCTCTACACTGGCCCAGGCACATTCATTCATTATACAGAGATTCATGAGAGTGTGCGGGACACACACACAAAAAAACACCATTAAAAGAATGTGGAGATGAGAAGATGGAGACATTTTCATGAATTTCAGAGAACTATGAGTTCTAAGAAACAGGGAGCTAACTGTGATTCTGTCCAGCACCTAGAGTGTTCACCTCTGCACCATGATGCTAGACGTATACCCAGAGTTTTCACCATGTACCTGGAGTGTTTATTTTTGCACTATGACACTAGCTGTGTGCTCAGAGTATTCAACTTTGAACCATGAGNCTAGACCTGCACCTGGAGTGTTCACCTCTGCTCCCTGACACTAGCAGCACACCCAGAAGCTTCACTTCTGTATTCCCTGTTGTGGGCTGGATGACTGTTCACTTAGAGGCCTAGTGATTGTTTGGAGACCAAATACCACCTAGAGGAATTAGGGACAAGGAGCAATAACTGGATTTCTTTAGGAAAGCATTGCAACAAGATAGAAAGCTTTGTGAAACGGCCAAGGGCAAGGAAAATGAACAGGTTAGGGCTACACATTGGAAGGTAAAACAGTTTTTTGAGTCTTACAGAGGGGTTGAAATGGCCAAAGTGCACTTAATTGGCACTGCAGAAGCAGGTCAATGCCATTAGGTTGGCAGTTGTTAGTGCAAAGAAAGTTTTGTTGGCAATCCATTTAGTGGTCATTGTGGTCCATGATTATTCATATATGTGAAAGCTTCACCTGGTCATCATGGAAGAACAGAACACTTCACTCTTTCACTCTATAAAATTTGATGATAGCAATTATATTATCTCAATATAAAATAAACAAAGAAGGGTTGGAGATATGGCTCAGTCAGTAAAGTGCTTGTCATGAATTCTCAACATTCACATCAAAAATAACAGCAAAACAAAAACCCTGGTGCAAGAGCCCTCTAATCCAGGGCCAGGGAGATGGAGACAGGAGGATCCTTGGAGCCTCACCCTGTCTAAAAAATAATATGGAGAATCATAGAGGAAGACTCACAGCATCAACCAGGGCTTCCACACATGTGCACAGGCACTGTCAGCCAGACATGCACACAGACACAAACATGAACACACACATATACAGTACAAGAATACAGGGAAGAGTTTGAGGGTCAGGAAATTGATGTGTCTTGTTGATCAATGCTCAGCTTCTGCTGGTATGAACAAATGTCTCACAGGAAAACTACTGTACCAGAGTTCATTAAAAATAATTGTCAGCTTACACACACAGTGAGGAAATATAAAGCAGAGAAAGGCAAAAGTAAGAACCAAGCCCCCTCAATATTAGTTCACATCCTTGTTCCTACACCGAGTATAGGGTTTACTTAGAGTTTCTTCATAAGGGAGAAGTAGCCTTTGAAGCTATAAATACATATGTCAAAGAACATTTTTAAATGATCTGAAACTAGGATTTTTATTATAAGAATCGAACAGGAAGTGGATGGATAGTAGAGGAGTGCAAATTCCCTTTCCTTGAGCCTACTTTTCTTGGTAAAATCACTTCATCTGCAGATTAAAGATCCCACCCATGTAACTTCACTGCCCGCGTGTAACACACCCTCCCTCATCCTGAATCACACAGGAGAACCACTGGGGTCAGATTTAACAAGATAAACAGCTTTACAAAAAGATAGAAGCTGGGATTATGACAGCTCAACTTCCCTCATTAAGTATTATANCTAGCACACGCTATCTGTGTCAAACAAGGAGAATGGTAATAAATCATCAGTTTCAGTAGGTTTGCATGATTTTATCCTCTTTTTATCTTCCATAATTCATAAAGAGATTTGATGGAAACTTGGAGATTATAGTCTTAAAATCATAACATTGTATACTTTAATTACAAATAACTGGGCCATCTTAACTTTTCATTACTTTGATACTTTCTCGACTTGTGGATTCTTTTAAGGCTATCTTAGTTTGCTAGAAAAATCACAGTCTGAAGCCACTGTAAAAGGATAAAAGTTGTTACCTTGGTGATTCTATGTGTTGTTTAATAAAATTCACTGGTGCTGAAAACATTCAGCAGTCCATCCGAGTCTTTCTTCAATACTTGACAAAATCCTCTACACTGCAGCTCAGATGCACAGAGTTCTCTGATCTTTGTACTGAACATTATACTGGGGGAAAATGAGACTTAATGTACTCACCCAGGCAGTGAATAAATGGTTAAAACTTTTATTTTAATGCTGGTTTGTCACTTGACATTTTTTGCTTACCTAGGCCTCGGCAGTCCTCATGGCACCATGATTATCTTAGTGCTACTTAGATCTCAGCAGACACAGTTTCTAAGGCATTGCCGTGGACTGCACAGAGGTTCTACAAATAGAAGCAGGACTACAGATTCCAGCTTCTGTTTCCCGAGATCCACGGCCAAATGAATTCTCTCCGTTGGCCCAGGTATTTTGATATCAGCAGACAAGCACGTTAGTCCTTTTCATTTCTGATATGCCAGCTGACCTTCAGGTGTATTGGCTGCGCTTGAGCCTTTAGGACATCGCAAGGGATAATGAGAAGATTGTNCCACATGACCTCTTGCTTTGACAACCACATTAGTGCATATCTGGCTGAATTCAGATGTCAGTAAGAACTATGAGGAAGGTTTTTCAAATGTTCCTGTGTCTTGAAACAAGCCACACTGGTCTGGTCCACACTGGTCAGGGTACAGCATGCGAATGGGCAGCCAACTGCACTACATTTTACAGCACAAACTCATGCCTCGGCCTAAAATGACAGCAGAGTGTTGCGTGTCTACCAATGAAGACCATATAAGGTCACCCCATTGATTGCTACGTTCTAGGTCTGACTTGAAATGCAGCCACACAAATATAAAATCATGATTTGAAAGTCACAGGGCATAAAAAAAAGTCTGCAAAATCTGTTACTGAAATTTTCACGAAAATTTCATTGTGAAGTCCTTTAATTTATTTGACTTGTTTTGTTCTCCAATTGAGGAAAAACTCTGATAAGTCAAGATTAGCAAAAATTTGACAAAACAATAGATGAGAATAAATAGTAGTATACAGTGGGTTGGGGTGGTGCATGTCTTTAATCCCAGCACTTGGGAGGCACAGGCAGTCAAATCTGTATGAGTTCGAGGCCAGCCTGGTCTACAGAGCAAGTTCCAGGACAGCCAAAACTACACAGAGAAACCCTGTCTTGAAAAACAAAACAAAACAAATAGTNGTATACATAAATTTGAAGTTGAATTAAAAGATTTATTTATTTTTATTTTGTGTGTATGAGCATTTGCCTGCATGAATGTATGTACACCATGTGTGTGCCTGGTGCCCATGGAGGCCAGAGGGCAATGGGAACTGGAGTTAGCAGTGTTTATGAGCTGGCTGATATGGGGGTAGGACCAGAACCCAGGTCTTCTGGAAAAGAGTCATCTCTCCAGCCCAGAAGTTGAGTTTTATTTGTAACTATAAAGAAAAAAAAATCTAAACCCTCAAATGTGTTTACACACACACACACACACACACACACACACACACACACACACACACACACTGCAGATGTATATATATTTACATGCCAGCAGTGCATTCTGTACAACAGACATGCACAGTATATTGTATATCTTTGGCATTCTACTTACACTTTTTTCACTCAGTCATTCATCTTAAACCTTTAGGATTAAAATTAGAATTTGCAGAGTCCTTGTAGTATTAGGCGCTGGAAACCGAACAGCTCCATTTTCTCATGATGTATCTAGTGTCACCCTCCACAAAAATGGAAACTGTTCTTTCTTACAAACTTCCCTCCTTGGGGNATTGGTGTGCATATCTAACAATCTGAATAATTGTTTTTTTNTAGGATTTTTTTGATGAATGGATCAATGGATGAGTTTTCTGTTAAGGAGATAAAATAGGTCAGAAAATCAATTTATAAGGGGTAAAGATTTATTCTGGGCCATGGTTTTAGAGATTTAAGTCACTTGGTCCTAATCTCTGGGTTTGAGGTGCCTTAGTATACTCATGGTGAGATCCCACGGCAGAGGAATCCTGCTCACTTTACCTTATGGTAGCTGTGCTGGATAGTTTTTGTCAACTTGATAGAAGCTAAAGTCATCTGAGAGGATGGAACCACAATTAAGAAAATGCCTCCATGAGACTGAGCTATATGCAAGCATGTAGGGCATTTTCTTAATTAGTGATTGATGGGGAAGGTCCAACCCATTGTGGGTGATGCCATCCCTGGGGTGGTCCTGGGTTCTATAAGAAAACAGACCTAGCAAGACATGATGAGCAAGCCAGCAAGCAGCATCCCTTCATGGCCTCTGTATCAACTCCTGCCTTCAGGTTCCTGCCCTGTTTGAGGTCCTGTCCTGATCTCCTTTAATGATGAACTGTGATGTGGAAGCCTAAGTCAAATAAACCCTTTCCTCCCCAAGTTGCTTTGGTNATGGTGTTTCATCACAGCAATAGCAATACTAACAAAAGAAGAAGAAAGAAGAAAATGGACCAGATACAGGGTTCCAACATGTCCTTTAATGGGATGACCCAGATGACCTAATTTCTTCCAACTAAGTTCCAGTTTTTCAAGACTGAATCATTCACAACAGCATCATAGGTGACCATAGTGACCATAGTTATCCCAGTGACCAAGAGTTCATGGCACTTAGTAAGAATTTCAGATTCAAAGCATTGCAGCCAAATATACTCATGTTAAAAATAAGCAGTGCTGTGAAACAAAATATGAACATATCAAGAGAACAAGAGACCTTCCCTTCTCTGTACCTTGAGGTGTGAGAGTTGAAAGGAAGAGAGTTTTTATATGTTTTGATGCTATGTGTTTGCTACGAGCAGAGGACACAATGTGTAGGTGGGTGACTGTCTTGTATTATTCTCTTGTATATAGCCAAGTCATACAAGACAATTATCAGTAACTTCTTACCATTTCCTGCTGCTTGATAAGACTATTCCTGAGATGACTTCCCATGAATCTCTAGGTTATTACCATATACAGACCCACACAAAATTCCATTGCAAAACCCTTCTACTGTAAAAGTTGTGAATTGAAGGCCTTTATTCTGCTTTTTAACATGTTTACTAGAATAATTATGCAGTATTTAAAAGTTTTTCACTGAAAAACCAAGGCTGAATCCTAAGAATTTGTGAAGCCCTCTAATTCGTTTGATTTGTTGTGTTCTCTGATTTACTTTCTGGTAAGTGGTACTGAGAGAAAATTCTGATAAGTCAACTTTTAAGGTTATCGTGACAAAGGAACACTCTATTTACAGTTCAAACTTTCCATTGTAGTCTAGATAGAAGTGTTTGGTCTTTCTAAACTGAATCTGACTGTTGTAAGATCAGTTGGCAAGTTTGAGATGAGTAGAGACCCTTCCCAGGTTTTGGGTCATAAGCTATTGAGTAATCAATTGATTACTCAACTGATACCAACTATATTTAGGTGGAGATATACTAAGTGACATATGCACAAAATTCATGCAAATTTATCTTTGTCAATAAAATTCAGCAAAAGATTACTGAACACTCTCGACATTTTGCTAAATATTGAGAGGAAAAATATAACAATTAATAAAATAGAGACTATCTTTAAAACAGTTTATGCTTTAAAGATTAAGGATGGACAGAAAAATACAGATAATGCCAATATTATAATTTTCAATAGGTTTTTCTTTGCCACAGCAGAATGTAAGTTACACTTGAAAAGATACATGCTCTGACCCATTAATATACCTACCATTCCATGCCAGGTGCGAGATAGATGTCAGCGTTCTCTAAAGGAACAGAAGTGATAGAATAAAGGTAGATAGATAGATAGGTAGATAGATAGATAGATGATAAATAGATGAATGGATGGATAGAAAGATAATAAAAGGCTGGCTTATAGCGTATGGTTTGGGCAGTCCATCAATGTCCATCTCACACTGGCAAGGTGGAGAATCGAGGATTGTCTCAATCCTCAAGGCTGAATGTCTCAGCAGTCACAATCTGGTGCTGGAAGCCTGCAGTGTTCCTGGAGAGTTGCTGGTCTTCAGTCTATTTTGAAATTCTGAACATTTGGCTCTAATATCAGCAAAGGACTGCCACAGCAACAGGATAGATGAACACACCAGCAAGAGTGAGAGCAAGGAGGCAAAGTGCCTTCTTCTGAGTCCCTCTGAATGGGCTGCCACTAGAAGGTATGGCCTACATTTAGGGTGGGTTTTCTTGTTACAAATAATCGGGTTAAGAAAATGATTTTACAGGACACCCCAGCAGCTTGTATTTTAATTGATTGCAGATGCACTCAAGTTGATAATCAAGATAGCCATCCAAACAGATCTTTGATAATAAATGAAGAAACATATAGATAAATAATATAAAGTGTTATGGATATTCAGAGGAAGAGATGGATAGTCCTGAATTAGTAAAATTGTTTTGACAGGAGAAGGGGAAATGGGGTTTATGGCAGGAATTGGAATATAGCTAAGAAACTGCCAGGTCACAAAAAATAAAAACATAAAAGAAAGTTTAAACTTTGTAAGCAGAGTGAAGTATGTCATGTGTCTTATGTACATGCATATTGGGAATACATTTATATGTACATGTAACAAAAGAAGCTATGACAAACATAGTCATGTTTAAGAGCATACTTTTTTATTGAAAATAGATTTTTTATACAATATATTCTGATTATGGTTTCCCTTCCCTCCTGCTCTTCCCAGTTCTTCCACTTCTCCACACACCCAAATCCTCACCTTTTCTTTCACTCTCTTACTAAGCAACTAAAAAAAAAAAACCCATAAAATAAAAGCAAACAAAGCAGAGTAGGACAAAACAAACAAACAAACAGGGAAAAAAAAGAGCCAAATAAAAAACACAAGAAACACATACAGATGTTGAGACACACACATTTGCACACAGAGAGAAATCCATAAAACAAAATCAGAAACCATAATATATAAGCAAAGATCTGTAAGGTTAAAAAAAATGCCCAGACAAAACACCGTCTCTCTGTCTGTCTCTCTCTGTCTCTCTGTCTCTGTCTCTGTCTCTGTCTGTCTCTCTCTCTCTCTCTCTCACACATACACACACACACACCTCTAAACATACCATTGAGTTTGTTTTGTGTTGACCATCTATTCATGGGCATGGAACCTACCCTTAAGTGTGATTTGTATACCCAGTGAGACTCCATTGGAGAAACTAAATTTTCGATTGTGAGGGGTTATCAGCTGGAGATAGCTTCTGGGTTAGGGATACTTGATTAGATATCACCCATTCCCAACACTAGAGGTTTCATTTTGTGGTGAGATATGTTTAGTTGGGTCTCCATCTCCCTGTTATTTGGTGATTCCATTTAGATTTCTTCCATATATGCATACATTTTAAGAAGGTTCCACTGTATTAGGTTTCCATGCAACCCTTTGAATAGCCCTTAGTTTCAGCTGTCCCTCTCTGTAAGCCCTTCTTTACCCACCTCTGCCCTCCCTTTCCCTATATAATCTTAACTTTAGTTTGGAAATTGCTTTAGTTAGAGTTTCTATTGCTGTTAAGAGATACCATGACCATGGTAACTCTTACAAAGGAAAACATTTAATTGGGTGGCTCACTTACAGGTCAGAGGTTTAGTCCATTTTCATTATGGCAGGAAGCAAGGCAGCATGCAGACAGATATGGTGCTGGAGAAAGAGCTGAGAGTTCTTACATCTTGATCCAAAGGCAACAAGAAGTGAACTGAGACACTGGGAATATCTTGAGCCTAGGAGACCTCAATGCCCACCCCCACAGTGACACATTCCTACTCCAACAAAGCCATACCTCCTAATAGTCCCACTCCCAATGAGCTTATGGGGCCAGTTACATTCAAACTATCATAGAAGTGCTCATGATAATCCTACTACATCCAACTTGTGCTCCATTCTAGTTCTGCATCCTATGCATGTAGATTCAAGACTTTACTTATCTAGTATGGTGGCACACACCCAGAAAAATGGTACTATTGAGACTAAGGCAGGAACGTTTTGAATTTAAGGACAGCCTGGGACACATAGTGAGACCCTGAAAGAAAGAAGCAAACAGATTTTTAATGTGAAGAATGTGCATCCCTGTAAATGAGGTGCCAGCCTCCTTCATCAAGATCACACTGGCTGGCTACAGTGGATGATGGTCTGTGACATTTTCTGCCATGCACATTGCATATGAACTCTAATGTTACNATGTTCTTCATAATGAGGCATCATGGCACACTAAGGACAATAATTTACTAGCATGGTGCCTCCTATTTACCTCTTGTGAAAGAAATTTGTCTCCTGAACACATGCATAATTTTTATTTCAAGGATGCAAATATAAAGACATTTGTTCTACAGAATAGAATTTCAACTAATGAAGCAGGTAGTGGGGACTGGAGCTATATGCACTTACATTTCTGTACAAATTGGAATTACATTAGAACGGTGATGTTAATGAGACCAAACATATTTATTTCCAACAGGGCCTTAACTCTCCAAGTGATTAAGTATATTTAACCAACAGACTCTTTGGGTTCACTAGAATGTCTTCTGTTCATTGTGATTATTATAATTTGTTACAATGTAGTGAAAATAAAGGGAGTGAGACTGATTTCTAAAGCCAAACTGAATCAAATATCTGCTGTGTTCTCAATAATTCCTCCTTGATTTCCTTAAGATGGCTTATGCGTTTAATTGCCAGCATTGGTTGGCTCCTCCGTTTAGAAGAGAATTTGCACATATTTGCTTTGGGGTCAGGAAGATCCCGCAGTAGTCAAGGTTGAGAAAAAGAGACAGGTAAGGTGACATATCAGGGTCCAAGTGTTGATGTATCCTCTTCTTCTCATTCCTCATTATCCATTGCTAGNATATCTTCCAGCATTGCCATCAGTTAGTTCACAAGGAACTTCACCCATTAGATAGAAAGAAAGGTTAATTTGTGAGTCAGAAAACATCACATGTGTTTTAGATTAGCCACTTTTCCTCTGTGCACATGCAAATGGAAAAAACAAACCTAAATAAAAATTTTGACCCCATTTGTGGCTAAAGAATAATGAAATAAATGACAAAATTATGCAACACACATTTTTTCTTTGCATAAATTTAATATTTTGAAAAATGTTGAAATTGTAATCTATGCTTTAATTTGATAGCATAAAATGTAGAACATTAAAATATTTAGTGTTCTCTCCAGACATGTCCTTAATCTTGCTGTAGCCTGCTCACTTGAGCCCCACTTTCCAGCTTCCCTTCATCCCCATGGAACTCAGACTCTTGTTGTAGACCCAGGGTCCTCTTAGTTATTGGCAGCCACCCATTTCAGTCTTTCCTTCTAGTCCATCCCCATTACTTTGTGATGCCCTTCCAACTACAGAACAGCTCTCCACTAGGGACCCACAGATGCCATATATGCCTTGGACCCAGCATGGGCAACAGCAACTAAAGAACAGAATACATACCCACTGAAGAAGGGATCAAATATCTACACTAAGAAACACTTCAAACACCATGACTCCAGTTGCCAAGATCCCTATGAAAAACACAAAGACGAGCAACCAGGACAATATATCTCCCCCAGAAGCCATAAATCCTATTGCAATAGGCCCAGAGAAAAGCAAGTTAGCTGAAGCATTAGATAANGGATGAAAAATAGCTATTATAAATATTTTCAAGGACTTTAAACAAGATATGAATAAATGACTTAATGAAAATCAGAAAACCACAAATATGCTGTTGAATGAAATAACAAAAACAATTCAAGACATGAAAGTAGAATTTAACAAGAGAATAGAATCAGTAAAGAAAATCAAAACTGGAAATGAAAAGTTCGAGATACCAAGCAAAAGCCTCAGAGGTAAGACTTACCAACACACTAAAAGACATGGAAGAGAGAGCTTCAGGTACTAAAGACAAGGTAGAAGTGGNTAGCTAAGTCAAAGAAAAATACTATATTTAAAAAAAAATCCAGGCATGAAGCATCCAGGAAATCTGGGACACAATTTAAAGAACAACCTTACAAATAATAGGTCTAGAGAAAGAAGAAGAAATCTAAGTTAATGTCAAAGAAAATATTTTTCTGAAAAAAAAAACATAGAAGAAATTTATTTTTCAAAACTAAAGAAAGAGATGCCTATTAAGGTACAAGAGGCATATAGAACATCATATAGACAGGACCAGAAAAAAAACTATGTACAACATAGAAAAATCAAAACACTAAATGTACAGAACAAAGAAAGGATATTAAAAGCTATAAGGAAAAATGACCACATCACATATAAAGATATGCTCATTAGAATAATAGCTGAATTTTCTTTTTTTCTTTTTCTTTTTTTATTTTTTGGTTTTTTGAGACAGGGTTTCTCTGTGTAGCTTTGAGCCTTTCCTGGAACTCACTTGGTAGCCCAGGCTGGCTTTGAACTCACAGAGATCCGCCTGGCTCTGCGTCCCGAGTGCTGGGATTAAAGGNGTGCGCCACCACCGCCCGGTTTTATTTTTTATTTTTTAATTTTTTAAAATTTTTTTGAATAGCTGAATTTTCAAAGAAAAATTTGAAAGCCAGAGGGCCTGAATAATTGTTTTACACANTCTGAGAGACCACAGATGTCAGTCACAGACTATTATACACAAAAAACTATCAATCATAATCAACAAAGAAAAACATTGAATGATTAAAACAAATTTAAGCAATTTTNGTTCACCAATTCAGTTCTATAGAAAGCACTAAAAAGAAAATTTCAGTCTAAAGAGNAGCTTAACTATATCTAAGAGAACTCAAGAGGAATACAANGTCCCAGAACAGTTAATCAAAAGAGTNCAGGAAAAAACCCATACCACCATAAGAAAATTACAGGGGTTAACAGAGAGATGGTTCAGTGGTTAAGAGTATTTTTGCTGCTCTTAGTGCCTATGTGGTGGTTTTCAACCCTCTATGGCTCCAGTTCTAGGGGACCCAATGCTCACTTCTGACCACCTTGGGCATCAGGTATCCATGTGGTGCACATACATGGATTCAGACAATACCTTCATACACTGTGGTGGTTTGAGAATGGCCCTTCATAGTCATATATTTGAATACTTGGTCCCATGTTGGTGGAATTGCTTGTGAAAGATTAGGGGGTATGACCTTGTTGGAGAAGGTTTGTCACCGTGGGAGAGCTTTGAAGTTTCAACAGACTAATGAGATACCCAGTGTTCTCTCTCTTCCTCATGGTTTTGATCAAGGTATGAGTTCTTAGTTATTCCTCTCCTGAGCCATTATTGACTCTAACCTTCTGAAACCATAAGTCAAATGAAATGCTTTCTTTTATAAGTTGCCTTGGTAATGGTGTGTGTTAGTTTGAATGCAATTGGTCACTATAAACTCAGAGANTGGCTTTGTTGGAGTAGGTGATCTTGTTCGAGGAAGTTTGTCATTGTGAGGGTGGGCTTTGAGGTCTCCTTTGCTCAAGCTACTCTCAGTGTGACACTCAGTTCATTTCCTGTTGCCTGCTGATCAAGTTGTTGAACTCAGCTCCTTCAGCACTGTGTCTGTCTGCATGCCACCATGTGCCACCATGATAATAATGAACTAAACCTCTGAACTGAAAGCTACCCCAATTAAATGTTTTCTTTTATAAGAGTTGCTGCGGCTGGAGAGATGGCTCAGCAGTTAAAAGCACTGGCTGCTCTTCCAGAGATCCTGAGTTCAATTCCCAGCAANCACGTGGTGTCTCACAACCATCTGCAATGAGATCTGGTGTCCTCTTCTGGCCCNTAGGCATACATGCAGACAGAACACTGTATACATAATAAATAAATCTTAAAAAAATTAAACAAAACCCACAAAACTTTAAAAAAAAAATTGCCATGGTCATGGTGTCTCTTCACAGCAATAGAAATCCTAACTAAGAAATGGTAGTTTATCACAGCAATAGAAAAATAACTAAGACAGAATGGTACCAGACAGTGGGCTACTGCTGTGACATGTTTAACCATGATATTTTGTTGAGGAATGTGGAAGATTTTGAGACTTTGGACTAGGAAAGCAATTGAATGCTGTAAGTGGGGCTTGATGGGCCATTCTAGTAGGAGAGTGGCTAACAGTAGTGCTGAAAGCAGTACAGACAATGGAGGCCCCAGCTCAAAGGTTTCAAAGGGAAACAATATTAGCAACTTGACTAGAGCCCACTCTTGTCATAGTTTGGCNAAGAATGTTGCCACTTTTTACCCTTGTCCTAAGAACTTACCTGAGGCTAAATTTAGAAGTTTTGGACTAATTTCACTGATAGAGGAGATTTCAAGACAACCTAATAGTGACTCTGCTGCATGGTTATCTGATATGAGAGCCCACAGAGGTTTATATGTATATAAACAAACTCCACTAATACAAAACAAAGTAGACATGCTGCTGATCTGCTGCTGATCCAGCTTCCATTCTCCTCAAGTCTGATGGGGACTNAATGTTGCTGGCTCTGCAGCTGGGGTCCTGCTGTCTCTGATCCTAGGGATAGGGGGTGAGAAGACACAGAGTCAATGACACAGACTCTGATAGATTTGCAAGCAATCTCTCATTTATTAAACAAAGGGCTGAGGTTGTTATGTGTGGATNTTTTGGTGGGCTTTGCTCCTAGCTACTATAGCATTTCTTGGTTGGCTCTGGGACTGCACATTNTCCTTTCCAGTTTGGAGTTTATGGGTCAGGTTTCCTCTGGCCAGAGTGCTCTCTGCACATGTCACAGCTCTTTGTTTGCTTAAAGCGTGGCCCAGTGCTTTTGGCCTTACCTGTCTCAACCAACTGCAAGCCACTTTCTGCCACCCGACCCAGTCTCCTCACACTGAGAGAGAGTGTGACCCCCCTCTCCTCTTAAGTGATCATGTCACATACACAGACAAGACCATGCCCATATAGTCAGATACTCCAAAAGCCATTGGCTGAATGGAATGAATTCTCANAATAGTTATCAGCAATCATCCATATACAGGTCTACAATAAGAAAGAGCAAGTGGGGTGAAAAGAAATACAAAATGTGCCATGTGGTGAAAAATTGAATGCACCAGGAAATTTAATGTTGGAGTCAATGCTTGTGCTGAAGGAGATGTGATTAAAAAGAAGTCTGATCTGACAGTGATTAAAGGGAGGCATGCTTTCATTCTATTGCCACAGAAGCACCTAGAGTCTATGCCATTGTCTTTGGGCCCAACTGACAGACTATGAGAAGGTGCTGGTAGCTGGTAGCCATGTCACAGGAACAACAAGTGGCAATTGAGGTGCTAGGTGTCAGTCCCCCAGAGAAAAACTCTCTGATGGGTTTAATCTCATTAGGAAAGGCCANGAGGCTACAGGCACCAGAATATCTTTTATTTCTGCTGTTTGATTCACAAGTTTGCTCTTATAATCTTTCCCTGGTATCTGATATGATGTCTATGGATGTGGGGAGTCCCTCACTGCCTGTATTACAGTGTTTATCTCATAAAAACATCCTGATCTACTGGGCATTTTTATCTGTGGATAAGGAGGAAGATGATTCCTCCTTAAGCTGTATTGTCTAATTGATACAAAGCTTTGGTGAATAGAAATAAATATTAGGATATGTTTCATAGCTGGGCCTATTAGTCCCACTTAGGAGTTGCTTTAGATCNCAGCTCAGATTTATGATTTAGGAAAACATTTGCATTCAGGAGCCAAGCTGGCTCAAATTCCTTTAATCTCAATGCTGAGAAACGCAGTCACAGGTTTCTTGTGCACTATTGGTGGTACTAAGCTTCAAAATAGCTTGAGATTAGACCAGATGCTTTGCTAATGGTTTTTAAGATAAACATTCCCAGAATATCAATCTTTAGTTCACAAGGACATACTGAACTGTCTGGCTAGGTCATAAATACAAAACAGCTCAATTATTGCTAGCTGGCAAATGATTAATTNCTTGCACCCATTCCTGACCTCAATTTGTGAAAATAACTTCTGACTAGCAGTGCTACAAAAATAATTNGACTCTGTAGCCACAAAAATAGGGTTACAGATTTCTTTTGATAGTCAAGAGTCACACACAGGGCAGGAAGTACATTTTAAGATTTAAAGCATCTTGGAAGTGCAGACTTGAGCTTATGCTAAAAGATATACCTCTTAGAAATGTTAATGTGAGCCTTAATTAGAGAATTTATGGAGTCTCCTTGCCTGGAGACTTAGCACTCTCCAGATACTTTCTTATTGCAGAGTGTTAGTTCAAAATGTTTATGTAGTCATGGGTTCCATAATCATTCACTTTAAAAATGAAAGGTAGTCTTTTTATGATGCCTCTATTGCCTGAAAGAGTTTGGTAGGGATTTATAAGCTGTAAAAAGACATGAGGGAGTGCAGCAACAGAGAGAACAACATGAGAACGAACAGCATGATAGGAACAACATGGGAGAATAAAGAAAGGAACCATCAAGAGAACGTGTGACTGTATTCATTTTTTCCTACCCCTCAGATAGAAAAGTCATAGCTTTGCCAACACTGTCGAATTCCTTTTGAGCCCTGAGTGCTGCCTTAGAGGCTGGACCTCTGAGGCAGTGTTAGGAAGGCCTTGAGTGCACTNTCAGAAGGANAGTAGGAACCTGCAAAAATGGTCATAAGAACTAAATTGGTGTATATATTATGGGAGTGGAGAAAAGAGCTCCCTTGTCTTGCATTCTTGGAATGTTTACCACAATGCTGTATGGAGTCAGTGGAAAACAGAATGTGCTTCAGTGACTTGAGGGGTCTGCCAAAGGAGAATCTCTCTCTCTCTCTCTCTCTCTCTCTCTCTCTCTCTCTCTCTCTCTCTCTCTCTCTGTGTGTGTGTGTGTGTGTGTGTGTGTGTTTCTAGCCAGGGTCTCATTCTGTCACCAAGTTTGGCTTTGAACTTGTGGTCTTCTTGGCTCAGCCTTGTGAAAGCTGGACTTTGAGGCAGGTGCCAATGACCACCTCAAGCCATGGAGCTAGTCAGCCATAAACAGAAACCACCTCAATAGTACTGGGGTGGACTTTTCTATGATNCTTCTGCCTTGAGTTAGCCCCATGCTGCAGTATGTAACCCCAGTAAACTCACTAGTTCCCTGCGCTAGCCTTGAGTAGAATTGTTTCTTTGTACTGGTGTGGATGTCCTCTCTGGGTTGGATAAATGTTTGTTCACACTTCTCTGGGAGAAGTTACAAGTCTTGGAGGTAAAACCTTTTGAGAAATGAAGAGACTTCTTTCCTCAGAGATTTCAAATGCATTTAATATTAACTAACTATAACATCCACTGGTACCCTAGCTTTAGATCAGGCTGTTTTTCTGTAAGGGGAAATTACCATCTTTGAATTCTTCCTATGTTGAACACTCTAGAACTCTTTAAATGAATTGATGAAACTTGATTTTCTACAAGTGAGCCACAAAGAAAATGTAGAAAAAAAAATCTAGTAGTATTTCTGCATTCCACATCATTTGCTACACATTCAATAGTTTTCTTGTTACATTTAACAGGAATTTAATGCTGTAGAGTGGCAGGTTTTAATCCCATTCCACATTTGAAAACCTCTGATTTATAGAAAAGTTTTCATTGTAAATTACANATTGCTGTCACAAGTCTTTTATTCATGTTTTACAAAGCACTTTCTTTTTAGTGAAATGTGTTTTCAAATCCATACATGGAATAAATATTAACTTACTAACTACTTAAAGAAGAGGTTTATTGTACCTACAAAATTATATAGCTGATTTTTAAATGCTGATAGCAACTGGAGTGTGGCATTCATGTCATAAGAATCTCCATCAAAACAGTGAATCATTCCTTCAGTCATCTGAAACAGACCACAGCTTCAGGATCAGCAAGATGGATGTGTCATAGTTTACCCCTGGAATGCTTCTCCTGGCAGAAGACAAAGACATCACTGAATAATCACATATAAGGTGGGGTGCGTTCACATCTGCTCAGGAAGCACCATTCTCCTGCTCCATCCAAGACAGCATTCTACCTGTAACAATACTGAGGATTGGGAAGCAGGGAGGGGAGAGAGAACATTTTCCTCTAAGGTGCTAACATAAACAGATCCACCTACTTCTTATGTACACTGATGCTCATTTGACAGTAGCCTGATATAAAGCAAGAAAGAATATGGGAAGAATGGAGACTCAGGCCAGTACTGGAAGGAGGGATATGTTTATCTTCCAGAATTGTTTTCCAACTTCTCTCCAACCATGTGAAGACCCATTTCAGAGCAAGTTAGGGGGCAGTGAGAGGCATTCACCCAGAGGGAACAGTTCATTGGTTTGTTTTTATTTTTAAATAATCCTCAGCAGAGCTGTGACAGCAATAATCTTGCTAACATAGCATTATANNCTCCCCCCTCCCCCCGAGGCTGGGTGGCTGTACACATTCCTAGAAGAGAGCGAGCAATCTGTAATGTACATTTCTTATTGTGTAGTGNGGAGTCTTGAGATTTTTAAGCTTGTAAGTGTGTTCTGCTAATCTTTCTAGTAGGCTGATGTTGGTCTCACCCTCCAGCCAGAAGTCAGAAAAGCCAGGCATGCCCTGCTTCTGCCGTGGGACATGCTGGCTCTGAGTTTATCAGCAGGAAAGGACAGTTCTGTTTTTTCTCCCTAGCTTTATTCCTGCCACTTTCCACATGGATGAGCGACTTAACAGTGTGGATTCTAGTTGCCAAAAGGCAGCAAGAAAAGCTACATCATTGAAGATTTGTGTGGGATTGTCGTAATCATTTCTGACAGTGTAAAGAGATGCTCTAATAAGCCTCCTAATGGTGTGTCTGGACCCAGATGTGAAAGGAAGGGGAAGATTGCAGGGAATTAGTTTACTTATCTTTCATAACCTCAGCTGGGCAGAAGTGGCTCCAGAAAGCAAGTCATTCTTTTCTCAGTCCAGGTGTAGTTAGGGCTGCCTACACTGGCCATGTATGACAGTGGTGCCCATTAGTCAAGGAGAGATTCTCTGTTAATTCNCATAATAANCACCCATGATCTCCATACTATATTTGAAAAATTTGGGCTTCTTTAAGATTTTGATTTCCTGGCACTGNGTTTCTCCCTAACCCCATAATGTCTCCCTGNAGAGAGATATCTCTTTCATTGCCTTCCCACTCTGTCCCTTCCCCANCTCAATCATCCCATTCCCTCATGTTCTCNTNCCCNATCCCCTCNCCTATAATGCTCTCCCTCACCCCCAGTTCACTCAGGAGATCTCATCTATTTTCCTTCCCAGATCCATCCATGCATACCTCTTAGGGTCCTCCTTAGGGTCCCAGGAATCCACAAGGATGACCCCAGATTAGACCACTAGCAATAGTGGGGAGGGTGCCTGAACTGGCCTATCCTGGTAATCAGATTGGTGAATACCCTAACTGTCATCATAGAGCCTTCATCCAGTAACTGATGGAAGCAGATACAGAGATCCACAGCCAAGCACCAAGCCGAGCTCCGGAAGTCCAGCTGAAGAGAGGGAGGAGGGTTTATATGACCAAGGGGGGTCAAGATCATGTGACAACTGAACCAGAGACAGCTGAACCAAGCTCGTGGGGACTCATGAACTTTAGACCGACAACTGTGGAGCCTGCATGGGACCAGATTAGGCCCTCTGCTTTCGGGACACAGTTGTGTAATTGGTCTGTTTGCGGGGATCCTGGCAGTGAGATCAGGATCTATCCCTGATGCATGAGCTGGCTTTTTGAAGCTTATTACCTATGGTGCCTCACCTTGCTCAGTTGATGCAAGGGGAGGGGCTTAGTCCTGCCTCAACTCAATGTACCTGGCTTTGCTGACCCCCCATGGGAGGCTTTACCCTATTAGAGGAGGGAATTGGAAGTGGGTTGGGGTTCAGGCTGAGGGGGAAGTGGGAGGAGGAGGGATCTGTGGTTGGTATGTAAAATGAATAAAAAAAAATTCTTAAATAAAGAGAAAAAAGAAAAAAAGATTTTAATTTGTATAACAGTAATAAGAAACATAGAAAAGCACTAAAAACAATATAAGGAAGAAAAGAAATCTTATTTCTCTAACAGTTCAATGTAGTAATCATTATTAGTGTTCTAAAAATGATAATGACAATCTAAAATGTCANGCTTAACTTATAAATGGATAGGCAGCAGAAACTTGATGGGAATGTCTTTCTAAAAATGTGTTGCTCTGATTGGTTGATAAAAAAAGCTGTTTGGCCAATGGTGAGGC
>LZPO01117567.1:3040-15982 GCA_001675575.1 Neotoma lepida
CCACCGCCCTGCTCTTGGGTCAGTTTTAATCTACATCTTTAGAAGGACAAGTGAAGTGCCTTCCAATGGGAGACATGAAAAATCTACAGCAGTATCTGGGAAGGTGCAAGGGAGCGCTCCAGATACAGCTACAGTGGACATGGCTGCAGTGCCAGATACAGCTACAGTGGACATGGCTGCAGTGCCAGTGGCACATGCTGGCAATGCTAGTACTTGGGAGGCAGAGTGAGGAATATTGCCAATTAAAAGCTAGGCTGGCTCACACAGTGAGACCTTTTCTCAATACCCAAATCAATTAAGTTCTTCTTTAGTAAGTTTAGTACAGTACTCAAATGTCCAGTTCTAGACTCTCAGAGAGATTTTTATCCTGTTTTTCTCTCTGGCCAAGCTATGTTTTATTTGCGTTATTTTAAGGCTACCAGCTACACGTTTTCAAATGTACAGATATGTATCTCATAAAATTCATCCCGTAATTAAAGTTCTCGAGTTCTGCTGTAGTAGTGACACAGCATTTGCTATGTGCTTCTGAATGCTCCAGCTTGGAGACCTAGTACTAATTTTCTGCTACCAGAATGGGCCTTCTTGATTATTCTTCTAGGTAGCTAATTGCCTCAGGATAAAATTTTGCATGAAAAAAAGTAGTTTTCTGTGTTGTTTCTAGAAGTTAGAGCTGGATAAACGCAGAGAAAAGTAATTGCTCTCCTCTCCTTGAGCAGCGATCAGAATGCCTGGAGAACTGCAAACGGTGAGCATCATGTGACAGCATACACGGAAACAATCTTATCATGTGGGACAGTGTGCAGAAGACCAGGGTGACAGCAGAACCGTTTTCTTGCTGGACTTTCTATCACAAACCAGCTGTCCTAGGAAGCAGTATCTTAGACATAACAACTGTGCACATAATCCATAAGGTTGTGCATCACAGGAAATGCAATCCTGCAATGTATAGTCCCAGTCAATCACAGTGGCCTGCAAACTGCCCAGGATGGTGCCAAATGTGACCCAAAGGACTTCTGAAATAAAGTCTGCATATACAACTTTCTGTGAGAGGAAANAAATAGATGAGCACATAGGACCACACCATAAAACTGCTATTGTTTCAGTTTTCCCCAGTTATTGAAAATTAACAAATTGGCCCTTGTCATAAGATACATGGAAAGAAGATGGGGAACATGGGAGGAAGGAAGAAAAGACATGGAGGGAGGAGGAGAATGACATACAGAGAGAGGAAAAGGAAAGATTATAATTGGAAAACGCAATTCCATTTGTGCTGAACAGCCTCCTAAGTTTCATATACTCATCCAGGCTGTGTCCTGGTGCTTGGCAGTTATACAGTGTTTGTTGAGTTGATCTGATCTATGCAGCAAAAGAAATATTATCAGCAAAAGACATTGCCCTGAACACTTGTTTATCTTAATGCAACTTTGCTTCACTTGGTATTTAATGTATAGTATTTCATTACTGTAAAATTACTCTTAAGAATTAAAAACACGATTTTAAAGCTATCCAGATATGGCCCACTCTTTCCCTAGGGAGGCAAAGGGATACAATGATGGCGATGCTTCTTTCCTCTCATGCCTTCAGGGTGGTGTGCGGTAAGCCTTTTGCACTAGGCCCAGAGATGGGGAGTGAGGCAGACATAATTCCTGCCCTAAGGAAATTACAGTCTCCTGGAGGAAAACAGATAATAACTTAAATTACTGTATAATTACAGTTGTGATAAGCATTATGAAGGGAAATAATGGGTTTCATAAAAACACATAACAGGNGTCCAAGATCAGTGTGGCACATCAGGGATCAGGGGTCAGTTCAAATGAAACTGCATTGAAAACAGAACCTGAAAGCTGAATGGAGCGCCACCAGGTGTGCAGGTCAGGCCGAGAGTGGAGAAAGGGGGACATCTATGGCAGACAAGTGACACAGAAGCACTTACTGAAGGTCAGATCTCGGTGCCTTTGAGGACGGCGGTGATGGCCACAGACAAAGAGAGAGAACTTGCCTGGCAGACATAGCAGGCTCTAGGCACTGCTGCTGCTGGGCATGGTGAGAAGGCACGAGCCTCCCATGGGTTAAAGGGACACTGCTCAGATGGTCAGGCATGAGCTAGCTGGCCAGGGCTCTTCTTCAAGTCTCCAGCAATAAGGTTGTGGGGCCGTACCCAAACAACACAGGCCTTGCATGCCTACTCTATAGAGGACATCAGGATAAAAGAACTGGGGCTGCTCAGGGAGCGACCTGAGCAGCAGTAGGAGGTAGCAACAGTGGGTGAAGTATAATGGAAGGCTCAGCTTCTTCTGTCCTCCTGATACATCACAAGAGTTGGACATGAGCAGTCTCCTGCGGCAACCTGGGACCTAGCACTTTCATGTGATGTGGAAGAAGAAGGGAAACAGCCGTCTAGCTCCACAGACACTCCCTGCCAGTGACAGGAAGATGACAACTCTGGAATGGGTCTAAGTTGGACACACTAGGTCCTGAAAGTGGTCAGGACATTAAGAATCTGCATATAATAGCACTGACAGATTTGTCTCTAAGCAGGGAGAACCAGCAGCAAGCGAAGGAGTATAGTGGCAGGGAACAGCAACTATGTTCATGCTTCATGAGAGGGGCAAACTGAGCATGTTGTCATCTCTATATGGGGAGGGGCAAGGAGGATTTGTGCTGGATAATTAAAACTCCATATTCTACAGACTAGCTTCTTGGGATTATCTCCTTCTGCTCCCTTAAGAGTCGACCCTACCCTAGTCTCAATTCGTTTTATAATTTCCCTGAAACTGCTCTTAAAACCAAACTTACAGATTACATTTGTGTGTGTGTGTGTGTGTGTGTGTGTGTGTGTGTGTGTGTGTGTGTGTAAAGGAAATCCAACAGTCTATGGGGGAAGTGAACAGACTCGTCTCAGAGGGTGTAGTCAGTTACCATAATGAAATAGAGAGGCATCTCTCTGACTATGTAAGATGTTCAAATGTGTTTAACACTTAGTAGATTTTTAAGATCTAGAAATTAATTATAAATTAAAATTCCAGGGAATCATAAACCCACATGGTTGTAAGTTTTAAATAGTTACTTTTTTTTAAGAGTAACTGTTTGGTCCCTATGGCTATCGGTCATGTGAGCACTCAGGACAGAAAGACACTGGTGGCCTCAGTAGTACACTGTGTGCCTTGGGCAGGTCTTTTGCCAATTTGGGCCTGAACTATCTCATCTGTAAAATTATAGTGACAAACTCACATATATAAAGGGCTAGCAAGCTTTTCCTGTATAAAACCAGGCAGGAAATATCAAGGCTTTGTGGTCCAAGCACCTCTGTCACCAGGTACAGACTCAGTGAGGAAGTGAGCTATTTACTTAGAGATGTCAGAAGTTCGCACAAGTCAAAAATATTTCTTAACATTTTCTTTTCAGTTATTTAAAGCCATAAAAATGAGCCTTAGCTGACAGGCTCAGCTCAAGGGCTACACACACACACACACACACACACACACACACACACACACACACACACACAGCAAACCAGGCAATGGTCTGGATCTGACCTATGGGGCCCATCATTTGATCATTTGCTTGCCCCCAAATAAGATGATTTCAAAGGCTTCCTTCTTATTCTCGGGTTATTTCTCAAACATGAAAAAGTACAAGTAGAAAAGAGGTAGGTTTTCATGCTAAAGAAAAGAATTGAGAAAGAAATAAAAACAAACACCTCACTATGTGCATCATTTTCTTAGGTTTGGGTCAAAAGTGCACTCATTTCTCTCTCTAAAATCCGAGGTCACTGAGAGTAACACACAATGAATAGACAATTGACATTGAACAGGCAGACTGATTCCATGTGAAGCTGGCCTGAAAATCAATGGCTGTGAGTTTATTTGTGGTTTTGCTGAAAATTTAACTTCCTAACAGTGACAATGTTAATCAAATATATAAATAATTTAATTGAAGGGAAAATAATGCATGATTAAATTCTAAACTAATCCAACACTACGACATGCAATTTGCCAGAGGCCCAAGAACCAGAAAGAGATAGATGGTATAAATTACTATGCTGTGTACGTGAACCACTCTAAATGCTCCCTGTCTGAATAAACAGGGGACACTGGGGCCAGCACATTCCCAACAAAGGCTAAGGCCAATGATGGGACTCNCAGTTGGAACTTCATCTGGTGTAGGCTATGGTAGTTGATGAAATTAACATAACCCGAACAGTGATCAAACTAAGAGTCAATATTTACCAACTGTGATCATGCCTTTAGCAGAATGAGCCAAGGTCCATAATTCCATCTTCCCCAACTCTGGTCTGTGAGAGCTAGTGAAAGGCAGAACTCACCAGCTTGCTTGCCAAGGGGAGAAGTGGAAGGCAGCTCTTTATTTCAAGGGATTTCCTTTGGGAAGCTCTGCCCCAATTGTCAACCAAGGAGACTTGGAGAGGGGCAGAAGAGAGACCTGAAGGGAAAGGGAAGAGGAAGCTTTTCTTTTCACTAGCAGAAGTAGAATGGAAGCCTACAATGGACTTCACTGAGCTAATCAGGGTCCTTTCTTCTTGCTTCATTATGTGAGTGAGTTCAGAGTAGGCAGTTTTCCTAACCTTCAGCTGAAACACACATGTGCCCCATCCACTCTGGGTGCGCACACAGCCTTACATAAAGCTGCTATTCAATCAGTTCACGAAGCTTGGAGGTGCGTTCTGCTTTTGTTCTGCTTCCCTCTCTTGGGGCCAGATTCAATTTCCACTTGGAAAGCACAGCTCTCTAGATAAGTAGGCTCCGTTCTTAGTAACTCCCTGAGAGGAGAAGTTATAGTACTCTTCAGAGCTGTGCAGAACATTCACTNATCCCACCTACTGCCTAGGGTGACTCACTGATCAGCAGACAAACACTGGCTGCCTCCCGAGCCTGTTTTCTCTTGTCAGCAGGATCCTGATGGCAAGGAGCAGATTCCTCCCACTGCTGCCATGAAAAAATCCCTGGGAAGCACACCCAGAATCAGCAACGGTGGGGCAAGCGTATCTTAAACCCTTAAAACAACAGCCAGCATCATTCTATCTCTTGCATTTACTTACTGGTCTTCCTGTCACTACCTGTTTCCCCAATGACACAGCATTTCCACTAAGGTAAAAGACTCTCACATGTGTGTTGTCAAGTTTTGCACAGTACAAGGTATATGCAAAAGCATATACTATGGCCCTTCTGTCAAGTGTATGTGATTCTGTCTCTCTCACATACATAGTATTATGGATATGATAGAAAAAGGACTACACAGTAGTGTTCCATGAATAAATACCAAGGAAAGTGGAGCTGACCCATGGGTCTGAAGTTCTCAGGCTCCACAGTCTCTTGCTGTGGCTGGGACATTTACTCTCCCTTAGTCTTATCTACTGTAAATGCTTTGGCCATATATTTTGTATCTAGACCCACCAACATGCCATTCAGATGTCATGATCACATTTTATATGGAACCCATGGCAGTTGTCCTGCCTCAGCCTCCTGAGAGCAGGTGTGAGCCATCATACTTTGCCCCATGATTCTGTTTTCAAAAGAAAGGAATGAAACAGAAACATTTACAACAGAATGCCAAATTGGAACTATCTGATGCTTCCTGAATCTTCCCATTCCAGACTAGTTCATGAATGGGGCTGCCGTGAAGGAGCACAGGCAATGGTCACTTCTCAGGTTTGGTGAAGAGTTGTGCTAGGGCAGCTTTCTCTCCTGGCATAAGGTGAGGCATAGAGAAATAAATGATCTTAAGAAAAAATTCAATCTCAATTTGTTTCCTGGGTTTATACATCTATCATCTCTTGACTTAGGTTCCCAAAGACATCCGTGGAAAGGAGGGAAANAAGAAAGTGATTAAGACTTCATTAAAATTGAATGGACAATAAAACCAGTATGGAAGAGAGATAGAAATGATTTACCTAAAAGAAAGGCAAATTCCCTAAGAATTCCTCCCACTTTACATCTGAGCTCAGCTGACATCTTCTTGTGGGCATTACTTGATAAGCAGTATTTTTGAAAAGTTCTATGACTGTCATGGCTTGGATTATGTTAGGGATACATTGTGATTGGATTCCTTAAAGCATTAAGAAGCAGAAATAGAAAAACGGTGCAAATCACAAACTATCAGGGCTGAAATAGGCCTTATATATCAATATGCACTTTAATTTCAGATAAACAAAATAATTTAAATTGTTTTGGTGGCACCTGTCAATCTTTCAAACAGATTATTTAAAAAGCTGTAGCAGCTTGCTGTGNGAGGGGTCTTCTCCAAAGACTTCACAGAATGACTGCTGCAGCTCTAGCTGGTTAATAACAATTCTGACTCATCTGTAGCTGTTTGACACACTATGAAACCAATCAGGAAAACANCAAGAACTTAGAAACAGCACTTTAAAAAAATAAAAAGAATTTCCAATTTCTGGTCTGTGAATNTTAAGTATTAGGTGAGATTGAGAACCTGTGCTTTCTGGTAAGAAATGAATGAATGAGTCTCTGTTGACAGGTGTCTGGCACAATTATGCAACATAATCATTTCTTTTATGGGTTAACAAATANGGAAAGTTCTTTAACAAGGCAAACANTGTCTATGAATGAGGGGCTCTGCATTAAGAACAGAAATGAATGGGATTAAAACACAAATCCCACCTCACTCTCTACAAACCAATACTGAAGCAAGCTGGACACACATTCCATGGAAGCAAAAACCCATTATCATTAACACGTAAAAATAAAAGTAGACAAGGAAGAGTAAGGTTCTGGCACACATTCTGATACAGATGGACACTGGAGACACGCCGAGTGAAAGAAGCCATGGAGCAAAGCAAAAACGGTGCAGGGTAATTCCATAAACTCCAGGATAAGTAAATCTATGCAGAATGAAAGCAGATGCTACCTGTGGGTGGGATTCATGGAGAAAACAGAGAATGTTAACTGAGAGCTATGGGGTGATAAAACGGATTCAACAGACAAAATTGCTGTATACTTTAAATGGGTGAATTATACAGTGTATTAATTATATCTCAATAAAGATATCATCCACTTACACACAAAGGAAAAAAGTCACCAACATCTATTCTGTCATGGAATCTCAGGCTATGAGGAAACAGCAAAAGCAACAGAAGAAAAAGTCCACGGTATGTGACCTCCCCAGGGCTTCTCTTCTGTAGAGACCAGGGGTGGGGTCTGACAAGCACCTTCCACACAAGATCAAGGCTCCATGTAAGCCCCTGACCCAGCTCCCTTCTCCCTGACAGGATGAATTGAAAGGAAACATTTNGAGGACAGTATTTCCTGGCAGATTCTATAAAGTACTCAAAGTGAGCAACCTGGGAACTGCATGGGAATCACGCTTGCTTTTCATTTCCCTTTCACATCGTTCAAATTGTGAAGGGGAATGGAAAAACAGAGGGAAAATTTTAAACTTGAGTTATTAACAAAGCCAGCCCCAAAATATCACAAACTAACACTAGTTCCAGCAGGGAATGTGATATAATGCACAATTAGAAAAACAGATCCCCCCTACTCCACACTACATCCAAGCACTGTGAATTCAGACTCTCACAGACCGGCTTGCTATTACTTCAAATCATGAAATATCCAGGAAGGTATCAACCTGTGATGTATAATAAAGTTTTTCTATTTGATCCTCTACCCACACCATAAGAAGAGAAATAGTTACTGATGTAAGGGTAAGCTATCTTAAACTTAAGGAAAACCAAATTTTTGAGCCCCCAAAAAACTATGTATCTATGTATCTATGTATCTATGTATGTATGTATGTATGTATCTATGTATGTATGTATCTATCTATCTATGTATCTATCTATGTATCTATCTATCTATCTATCTATCTATCTATCTATCTATCTATCTATCTATCTATAATGGAGATTGACTATAGGGCATACACAAGTGTTCTCTCAGCATGCTGCACCACGTTCTCTTTTAAACTAACTAACGAACTAACTAACTAACTAACTAACTAACCAACTAACTAACTAAGAGCAAGAAGCTCCCTGAGACTTCTATTTGCCTGGGTTGGCCTTGGATTTGTAATCTTGTCCTTCAGCCTCCTAATTAGCTGGAACTGTACCACCAGGGCCCCACAAATGATAGTTTTAAAAAGAAGCAGAAAAAACAAATACTCATAAATAAAAACAAACAAAGAGCACCCATAAAACAAACAACAAAAATCTTCATTACTAACACTGTTTCGTAAAACTTGGCAAAGAGAAAATCCCTCTCCCAACAGTCCGTTAAGGACCTGGGACTTCTCTAAAGCTGCGAATTCTTAGCTGGTTTACTGAAACATACTCATCACTCTTCTCACTTACAGTTTAATAAGGAGACTGCTCTACAAGAAAATTTCAATTTCTTAGCCACACANGGTGGAGAGCACCTGCAATTTCAGCTCCTGGAAGGCTAAGGCAGGAGGACTGGAAGTTTGAGGCCAGCTTGGGTTACATAGTGAGAATGTATCACAAAACAACAATATAATAACAACAATAATTTTTAAAACAAAACAAAACAAAAAAACCTTTTCGTTTCTATTCTGGCAAATGCCATTAAGATGTTATCTAAACATTTGGCTTCTTTTCTGCAAGGTACTGGGCACATTTACCTACTCACACTCTATCCTCTTACTTTGTTGTAGGGAAGATGACAAAAACCACAAACTTCTTTAAAGCAAAGCTGGCTTAACTACCCAAAAGAAAGCCAGCCAGGGGTAAGCTTGAAAGAGTTGAANAGTACTCAAATTCTACAGATTAGATGGAAAAGAATACTCTACCTAGAGGAAGAAGATGGTGTTAATTGTGTCATCATGGAAACGGTAAATAATTTGGAAAATCATCTTCTGAAAGACTCATCTATTTCATCTCTTTGCAGTGAACGGACCCAGCAGGCACATGGTTTCCACCCTGTACTATAGCTGCAGAAGAGGCGGAGGAAAGACTCTGCTCTCCAGCCACTCCTCAGCTCAGCTCCAAAAGGGGCCAGCAAAACAGCCATAAAATGCAACCTCTCCCAGGGACTGGNAGAACTCATCATTCACTTGTGTGGATCATGCCCAGAAATCCCGCGTGTCTAGGAAGTATTACCAAACCCGGACACCAAGTGTTTGCCAAGGTCGAGTTTTCAGAAGCATGACAGTGTCCCAGAGTATGAAAATCCTCCCACACCGTGTGGCTTTCTCCAAAAACAGGAAGGGTGGCTGGAGTTTCTCTATACCTGGCTTCTGTATAGCTGCATCTATTGAAATAATTCTTATTTTGTTTTAAAACGTTGAAAAGTAAGTTGGAAAGTCATAAAAATCTTTGTAATAGCAATTCTTGGATTTTAAAATTTAAAGTGCTTAATTTTCTCTCTCCCTTACACACACACACACACACACACACACCCCTCTAAGAATGGAGAAAATTCATACATTATGCCTCCTTGAATCCAAAACAAATATAAACTTTTCCTCTTTGAAATGTAAGATGCTAAGCCTTCCATTACCTCAAAGTATACAAAATATTAACTAACCTCTACTTTATGATCTCAGGAATCCACATGGAGCTAGCANACAGGAACGTGTAANAGGGTTAACACAGAGTACGAGTATGAGAAAACTAACAATTCAAACGTGAATGGAAAAAATGAGATCTAGCTTTTAATAGGCAGCTGCTTTCTCCACTGCTCTGTAAAACCAGGTTTCCTCGACCATACTGAATATTGATTCCAAACATCACAACCAGCAGCCCTTGAGCTTTCATAGCAGTTTAAATGTTCTCTGTCATAGTCTGATCACTGAAACATTTGTTACAATTTCAATAGGTTTAAAAACATTTAGGTTTCAAATAGATTTGGATAATCTAGTTCTAATAGTTTAGGAAAAGTCCAGAATTTCTTCCCTTTTAACAGGTGGACATGGGGGGGTTGGNCGAGTAGGCTCATGTGTGCCTCTGCAGGGATATGGAAACAGAGGACAATGGTGTTTTGCTCTACTGCTTTCAAAGAGGGTCTTTCACTGAACCAGAAGCTTTGTTTGGGTGTGGGCAGCTGGTCAGCAAGCTCCTTATCCACCTGTCTACGCCAATTCTGCAGTTATAGACACCTACAGCCATAACTGGCTTTTCATATGGGTACTGGGGATTCAAAGTCAGCAAGTACTCATATACACTAAGCCATCTCCTCAGCCCAAGAATTTGAAAAGTAAAATTATTTAAAGAGTAGGCTGAAAAATCATTTTCAAAAGTCATAGACCAACCACATTCCTGGATAGTGTTCTGCCTAAAAGTGTTCTGCCAATCACACTGCTGAAACAGTCTTATATGAGAAAGTGTTGGGAAAACGTTCAGTAGTTAATAAGAGATTAAACGTGTGTGTGCATATGTGTGTGTGTGTGTGTGTGTGTGTGTACAGGAGGATGGCAGTGACTGCTGACAGAAACACAGATAAATCTTATAAATGACAGGAAGAAAAGGAGGAGATATGAAATCAGGGAAAATCTCTTTGAAACCTGCCCACCTTTCCCATTGTGTTGACTCATTCTTTTACTACTAACTCCAAGTTTATTTAGGATNTAACATATATACCAAGCACTGAAGAGGCATGATGAAATAAGACACACCCACTGGATCTCATCAGAGACTGGCTAAGGGGATNCAGGAAGGAATGTTGTCTAGAAATTAGCCTTTGCATCACAGACACCCATGCTCTGCAACTAAACAATAAGACACTTGGGTGAATGCANGGTTCCTTTCCTCTCTCGCATCCTCCCCCCATGAAAAATGAGCATGCTTACTGAACAGAGCTACTCAGGTTCACGTCATTAAATCNAGGGGTTGGGGAGACCTTGGGACACTGCCACACACGCTTTTCACTATGTAACATTCTTTTAAAAAAAAAAAAAGATTTTTTCATTATGTATACAGTATTTTGTCTGCATGTATGCCTCCAGGCCAGAAGGGGGCACCAGATCTCATTACAGATGGTTGTGAGCCACCATGTGGTTGCTGGGAATTGAACTCAGGTACTCTGGAAGAACAGTCAGTGCTCTTAACCTCTGAGCCATCTCTCCAGCCCTATGTAAGACTCTTAATCTTAGCATTTTCCATTCTTCTTCTTCACCAACCACTCCTAAATGTTTCAATCTGTTAGTGCTGCTATAACCAAGTAGATTTATAACATTCCTTAAGTAATATAAGTATCAATTTCATTTCATCATCAGACTGTAATTTTCTATACCATCCTAGTAGAAGTCAGAGTTTATAGATATATATATAGGAGGAATGCAGGTTTAGTCATTAGTCTATATGCACTAATTGTGTGCTGTATACAATAAAAACAAGTACAGCAAAAGTCTGAGATAATACTTGAAATGAACAAGTAATTAAAATGGGAAATGTGCAAACAAAAAAACAAAAAGGGGTGGGGGTGGGGGCTACATAACTGAGCTGAATCCAGAGTGAAGAGAGAAATACATTATAGAAGGATTAGAGATAGAGGCTCAAGGTCAAAAAGAGCACACTTTTTGGAGTGATGAGTGTTCTAGGACACTTAGATCTCAGGTAAGCAAGTATTTTTAAAAAAGATTTATATATATATATATATATATATATTATATACATATCTGTTTCTCTGTGTGTATGCCATACGTGAGCAGATGGCCATGGAGGCCAGAAGAGGGCATCAGATTCCCTAGGCCAGGAGTTAAATATGGTTGCGTGCTGCCTGATGTGTGTCTTGGGAACCCAAACTCAGGTCCTCTGCAAGAACAGCCATCTCTCCACCCGTAGCAACCAAGATTTTAATCAAGGTTGTTATGAGATGTACTTTTTAGAAGGTGTAGCTCTGGCAGTGTCACCGAGGAGCTGAGTAATGTCAATGGCAATATACTCAAGGGAGCTGCTCTGTCACCCAAGAGATCTCTGTGGCCTTGAAGATGGAGAGACATCATTAGATTTGAAACACACGGGAATAATTTGTGGATGGTGACTTAAAGGTATTGTAATTTCTAGCTTTGATGTTTCCAAGACAATATCAGCACTGGAGATTTAGCAGATCTGGAGCAGACTGCTTCTGTTTGGGATAAGACACAGTGGAGGGGCCTTTAGAACATCTCTGTAGAGAAGACAACTGTGGACACAATGGTTTTATGAATCTGTGGCAGGAATGTAGCTTGTCTAGTGTGCATAAGGTCCTGATTTGATCCCCAGCAACCCCTCCCCCCATGCTCTCAAATACTAGTTGAAGATTGCAATCTGCTCTCCTACCCTGTGCTATCCTTGATATCTTTAAAGTACCTATAGAGAATTCTAAATATTTCATAAAACTGAATTCAAAATTCCCTAATCTATGCCTATTGTGCCTAGAGGTTAAAGGGACAGCAATTGGAAACCATGTACCACAGTGGATACAAAACAGAAAGAATAGNAGATGAGAGTGAGGCTAGGGGCACTGGTGCAAGCCTGGGGTCCCCATACTCAGGAAAAGGCTGCAAATCACATTCCAGTCAGATTTCTACAAGCTCCAAGCCAACCAGGGCTACAGAGCAAGACACTCAGGTAGCTGTCTGGTCCCACCCAAAAGATCTGGAGGAATTACAAAAGCACAGAGGAGATGTGCAGCATGTAGTGTCAGGGATTTAAGTAGCATCGGCTACTCTGGGATTCCCTGTGCTGGAAGGCACTAAGGAATTGCCATCCATGGTACTTTATTCTTAAGTCATTCATTTTCTGTTTCTCTGTTTCTCCCAAGCTGCCTGTGAAATTCAGTCCCATGTTACATCCTGGAGTGGTAGCTGCCTACAGAACTGGGATAGCAAGGTGATTGTGAAAGAGAAGACTGTGGTGATTATATTGTGTCCCCCAAAATATTGTGTACCCTAATAAAACTTATTTGGGGTCAGAGAACAGAACAGCCACTAGATTAAACATAGAGGTTAGGCAGTGGTAGCACATGCCTTTAA
>LZPO01117567.1:30639-59100 GCA_001675575.1 Neotoma lepida
TGGTTATGGTAGGAGTCAGGAAGGGTGTAAATGTTTAAAATACACTGAATAAAATTCTCAAAGAATTAATAAAAGTATTGTTTAAAACCCCAAACCCCAAACTAAAACCAAATCAAACCTACATTAAGTAGGGAAGTCCNAGGAAGAAGGCTGAGGGAAAGGAAGCTATGTTTGTTCAACACACACCATCCAAACCAGCTGAGACCGGGTAAGCCAAATTAAGGTCGAATATGCAAGACTTGAACATCATAGCCTCAGAAAGTGTTCCCCAAAAATCATGTGTGGAAGCTTTGGTTGCCACTGAAGTGTCCGGGGTAGGGTCATGAGGACTGTGATGGAATCACAATAATCCAATAGTGGCTTCAAAATTCTCAAGGCAATATCAGGTGGTGATGNAAANAAGAAGGTGGGGCCTTGGAAGCAATAGGTCAGGGCTGGTGTGGCCTAAAGCACAGTTCTTCCATTCCCCCTCTCCTGCACTTCCTGAGGAAAACAGTGTTCCTCTGNGGGGATGTTTCAGACTTGACTTAGGCCCCCAGCCATGCAGTCAGCTAACACTGCAGTGACACTGTAAACAAGGAGCCCAAAGAAATCCTTCTTCCTTTAGTTATCCAAGGCATTTTGTCAAAGTGACAAAAGACTGGCACAGAATCCTGAAAGAAGAAACAAAACAAAACAAAAACTTGAAGGAAACAAAACAAAACCGTAATAAAAGAGTGTCCTTTAAAGAGGAAAAGCACAAGTTCAGACAATTTTACCACGTACTAATAAAAAGTAGGATTTCTGTGGCTAAGGTAGGCTGAGGTAGGCTGAGGTAGGCTGAGGTAGGAGGCAGAGCTCACCACACCCCACCTGGAAGAGCCACAGGGCATGGAAAGGTGGGATGAAATCCTGCAGCAAGTGTTTGCCTGTACTATGTAGATTTCCTCCCCACCTGGCCTCCAGCAATGGTCTTGCAGAACTGCGCACCACAGGAAACATTTTGGAAAATGTTCATTTCATAAAGAAATGAAATTTCCTCCATAAAATTCTTGACTTGGGTTGTTCTTAATACAGCTTTTCCTGTTGACTAACAGAAGCTATTCCATGGGCGAAGTAAGTATTGAATAGACAGAACTCCTGAAAAATAGCCTAAAAGACTATTATAAAACAAATACACAAAACAGGAAGCAAATGAATTTGTGTGGCAAAACCAATAGCTATGTAGTAGTAATTAAACTTCATCAGGAATAAAAGGATTATTTCTCTGTCTTTGCACTTCACTTCCCAGATCCCCAAGGGTTTCTCTGTGTAGCCCTGGCTGTCCTGGAACTCACTTTGTAGACCAGCCTGGCCTTAAACTCACAAAAATCCGCCTGCCTCTGCCTCCCAAGTGCTGGGATTAAAGGCGTGTGCCACCACTGCCCAGGCCAAATTTCATTTTTTTTTATTAACCAACACACACAAATACGAAAAACTGAGGCCACACACAAAATCCATTCATAACTAAGTGACTCAAACCTGGTCATGACTGGACAGCCCTTCTGACAGTAATGGACACAACTCTAAACCTGGGAGTTTGTTCTCAGTGGAAAACAAAATGATAGACTGTTATGTTAGGCTAANACACAGGTGAGCACATTAATGAGAATGAATGGGGGGGCGGGGATGCTAAACACTTCAATTCAGAGTTAAGAGGACTCCAGGGGAGGGACAAGGACTGTACTCTTTTTCTCTCCACTGAAATATGATTGCCTGAACAATGTAACATTTTAACAAGGCAAAGAAAACCCAAACACATCAACAGCCATGAAAATGAGGATGATCACAAGAAGTGTAAACACATGAGAGTCACCATACTAGGACCAAATTATGACAGAAGAGCAAATAAAGAAGTAAACACAAACAAAAGGAACACAAACAGCATGTTACTGGGTAGATACACACAAATCTTTCATGCCTGATATTCTACTTTGACTTTTCCACAGAAGATTTAAAGAAATGAATACAATCAAACCTCTCTCTCTCTCTCTCTCTCTCTCTCTCTCTCTCTCTCACACACACACACACACACACACACACACACACTATAAAACTGTAATAAAATATTTAAATCTCTATGGACAAGATGAAGCTATAAAACAAAGACGCGAACTTTAAAACTTCAACCATCAAATTCCCATGTCCAGGGCTGTATGAAAGGAAGTAAACTTGTTGACATAGTTATTAAGAAGCCAATTGGCTCTGTCATNTATTGGCAATGCAACAGCGAGCAAGNTACTTAAAACTCTTGGTGAGAGCTACCAAACAGACTAGCTAAATGGATCCATGCCCACAGGCCAGAGGCTGGCATGTAGTTTATGGCACCAAACCCAGTGTTTTCTGGATGCTCTCAGCAGAAGGCTGCATCCCAACTGGAGAGCAAGCTCCATGAGGACATGGCTCTTGGCTGCTTTGTGCAATGACAAACCTCCAGAACTTAGAACAGGGCCTATGTGACAGCAAAGGTTCAAGACATATTTGTTTGTTAAAAATAAAAATAAAAAAGTGAACTACTACTAAATAAACCATAAGGACCACAAACTTCAACTGTAGGGTATCTTGAAATATCAACGAAATGCTTTGAAGGGTCCAAAATGAATTAAGTTTGTATATGAACATCTTTAAGTGCATTTGTTATTTAAAAATAAATTGATAACAGAATTGGGCTAAATCCTTTGCTTCAGCCCAGCCCATGGTGTCTGCCTGACCTGTACTGTGTCCAACCTTCAGGCCATTCCTGCCTGCACATCCTATGCTCCCCCTCAGTCTGGGTGAGTCCTGCGTGTACAACTCCCAAACTCCAGGTATAGCCTTGGACAAAGGCCTCTGTGCCAGACTAGCCAGCTGGGTACACCTGTGTACACGTTTTCCCATCTGCATATATCCCATCTCCAGGCCTAGCCTGGCCTACACACCCTGGGCTCTGGGCCAGATCCTTGGCTCAATTAACCAAAAGAAGGAAAGGACTCAAATTAACAGGGTAAAACTACAACAGATACCAAAGCAATAGAATATTATAAGGGAATGTCTTAAAAACTTATACTCCATCCATTTAGAAAAATCTAAAGGAAATGGAGAGTTCTAGATGCATCCTAACTCCCCAAAGTTAAACTAAGAAGAGATCAACAACCTAAACAGACCCATAATAAATAAGGACATTGAAACACTGATAAGCCTTCCCAAACAAATCAAAATAAACAAACAAAAACAGTCCCAGATATATCTACAACAAAATTCTATTACTTTTATAAAAGATCTACAACCAATACTTCTTAAACTATTTTCTTAATGAAGAAAGAAATAGAAGAAGCACTTCGATATTCCACAGTCAGGTAAAGACACTGCAGTATAGCACGGTGGCACATATCTTTAACCTCAGCACTGGGGGTGGGAGAGATGGGGGGAGGCAGGTAGATCTCTGTGAGTTCCAGGACAGACAGGGCTATGTAGACAGACCTGGCCTCAAACAAACGAAAAGATACATCAACCACATCAACCTACAGAACAGTATCTCTGACGC
The DNA here is from genome assembly GCA_001675575.1 of Neotoma lepida. Lineage (NCBI taxonomy): Eukaryota > Metazoa > Chordata > Mammalia > Rodentia > Cricetidae > Neotoma > Neotoma lepida. The sequence continues at coordinate 34,181 of LZPO01117567.1, forward strand.
ATATAGATGCAAAAATTCTCAATATTATACTCACAGGCAGAATACAGGCATATCATAAAAAGACCATCCTCTATGGTCAAGTTGGCCTCATCTAGTAGGTGCAGGGTTGGTATAACATACATAAATCAATAAATGTAATGAATCATACAGATGGACTTAAAGAAAAAAACCATATAATCATCTCAACAGATGCAGAAATCATTTTGGCAAAATCCAACATGATGAATGTCCTAGATAGAGATTAGGACTGGAGGGAACACGTCTCAGCATAATAAAGGGAATATATGACAAACCCACAGTTGACATTATCCTAAATGATGAAATACTTGAAGAAAATCAGGAATGAGAGAAGGCCATTCATTATCCCTATTCTTTTTCAAAATGATGCTCAAAGCAACACCTTGAGCACTTAAGACAAGAAAAGGGCATTAAAGGGAAAAAACAGGAAAAGAAGTCAAAATATCTTTATTTGCAGGTGATATGATATTACGCATAAGAGATCCCAAAAATTCTACCAGAAAACTTCCAGAAGTGATCAGCAATTTTAGCAATGGGGCAGGATACAAACAACTTACAAAAAAACAGTAGCCCCTCTAAACATCATCAACAAACATGATGAGAAAGATAACATGAGGACACTCCTATTCACAATATCCTCATAGAAAAATAAATGACTAGAAATAAACATAAGGAGGTGAAAGATCTATACAATGAAAACTTTAACTCTCTGAAGAAAGATGCTGAGGAAGACACTAGAAGACAGAAAGATCTCCCATGTTTAAGAATAAGTAGAATGAATGTTATGAGATGGACCCCTTAACAAAACCAATGTACACATGCAACCCCATGCAATGCAATCCCAACCCAAACTCCACAACAGTCTTCACAGGAAAAACAAAACTAGAATTCATACGGAACCACAAAAGACCTGGGATAGACAAAGCAATCCTGAGTGAAAAGAACAATGCTGCAGAGGTTACCATTCCGTGTGTGTGTGTGTGTGTGTGTGTGTGTGTGTTTGTGTGTGTGTGTGTATGCAGTATGGTACTCGTATAATGGAACAAAATAAAGACCCAAATACAAGCACATATAAATAGAGCCATCTGGTATTTGACAAAGCTTAAAAAAAAAGAGAGTAGAGAAAAAGCATCCTCAACAAATGGTGCTAGTAAAACTGGATCTCCCCATATAGAACAAAACTAAATCTAGATCCGTATCTATCACTCTACACAAAAGTTAACTCCAAATGGATCAAGAACCTCACCAAGAAACCAGAAACACTGAAACTGCTAGAATACATGAGCTACAAGACATAGGTGAAGTAAAGGATTTTCTGACTAGGACTCCAGTTGCCCAAGAATCAAGGCCAACAATTAATCTCATAAAACTAATGTACAGCTAAGGGAACAATCAATTGAATGATAAGAAACCCACACATTGGAAGAAACTCCTTCCCAGCTCTATATCTGACAAATGATTAACATCCAGAGTATATAAAAAACTAAAAAATTAAAGAAAAATAAACAAGCAAATAGAAATCTAAAACCCAAAACCAAACAATCTATTTAAAAAATGGGCTATAGATTGGAACAGAGTTCCCAAAAGAAAAAGTAAAAGTGGCTAAGAAATATCTCAAAAAGTGCTCATTATCCTTAGCAATCAGAGCAAAGAAAAATGAAATAATGAAATCTGCAGGTAAGTGGACAGACCTAGAAAATATTGTATTCAGTGAGGTAACCAAGAAGCAGAATGAGAAATGGCATGTGTTCTCTCTTATTTGTGGCTCCTACTTCCAAATGTTCAGGTATGAATAGATACTTCTAGTAGCTGCAAAGACTAGGAAAGTAAAAAGGAATGGATGGCCAGGGTGGGGGGCTCTAGAGAGGGGATAACAAGAAACAGTTTTTATAAAGGGGAAAAACATGAAAGGGGGATTTTAACTGAGGAGGGACAGGAAGGTCAATACAGAGGAAAAGGGATGGGGGATGGATAAACAACACCAAGGTTGTTGGAAGAGGCCACAGGGAATTATTTTATGTTTACCTGAAATTTTACATATAATTTGTCTATGTGTGCACTTACATACCATTTAAATGAAGTTAAGACACTTGACGTGATGATGCTTCCAGCAAGACCAGAGACTAACAATAATCCCCAGTACAGGCATGAGGAACCTCCTTTTGAGGTTTTGGTCAGGGGAGTCCAAGAAACTCCCTGGAAGACAGATTTTCTAAATGGTCTTGTTAAATAAAACACAGAGGCAGAGATAGGGGTGAAAGTCTGACAGAGATCAGAGGAATTAGAAACAGCTACCAGCCTCACCTTAGACTGCCGCCGCCACTTCCAAAATGGAGAGTGTCTCAATTCCTTATACCTCCACATCTATATCCCTTTCTGTTCTGTTCTCCCATTGGCTCTTTCAGCCTANCTACATCACTTCCTCCTGTCGCCCATCTGTCACTTCCTGCCTGTCTGTATAGACCAGAGTTCTATGGTTGATGCTGGGATTAAAATACCACCACAAGTCCCCAAACAACACAGTTGCCATTGGTTACCTCCCAGAATTGGATGTTAAATCCCTATTGTTGAAGACACCACACACTTCCAACTAAGAATGGGAGTAATCAAGCTGGACAGGATCCAGAAGCCTCATCCTTGAGGACCACCTTCAAAGTACCAGAAGGTGATATGCAAGCTGCCAAGGGAGGGACACAACCAATAGTCCTATGTAGCTGTGATGCCTACGAAATATAACAGTGATCACCATGGCAAGACTAGCTGTGGCTGGCTGGTGAGGCCATGAATCCTAGAGGAAAATGTACTACTGCCACTTTCCTAAATGAGTATACTTTGTAACTGCATTCTAAATCTTATCCTTATACCCACAGATAAGTGAGGCTCTTACCTCTCATCAAAGATACTTTCCAGCAGTCAGAGACCATTATAGAAAGCCACAATTGGTCAGAGAGCATCTGTCTCTGGGGTATTAGGATCAATGGATATATCTATAGTGTAAACCCTAAACCTAAGGTTCAAGGAACATCAGGGAAGAGAGGAAAAAAAAAATCTAGGAGCTAGTAGACTAGTATCTCTGCTATCTGATTGTGTCTTCCATGTTACAAGAAAGCTCTATCCATGAACTCTCAATGGTATGGCTGCCTAAACAAGAAATAATGACAACATCAACTGACATCCCAGTGTGGATGGGAGAAATTGCATGGGCCCCCCACTCCTAGATGAAGAGCTGTGAGTAATTACTGACTGCTGAGAGAAGGAGAATTGGTTTTCCCTGGAATGAGCTTCTGATTGGTAATTCAATACTAAGTGGTTAGCCCTACAACATACATATGAGCAACATTAAAGGGACTCATCTGATGGGGATGCCTTTCAGTATGCTGTGAATATGTGTTGCTCTGATTGGTTGATAAATAAAATGCTGATTGGCCAGTAGCCAGGCAGGAAATATAGGCGGGACAAGCAGACAAGGAGAATTATAGGAAGAGGAAGGCTCAGTGAGCATAGGCTGAGTGAGCATAGGCTGAGAGCCGCTGCCAAGAGAAGCAAGATGTTAAGGTATCGGTAAAGCCACGATGGCAAGTATAGATTTATAGAAATGAGTTAATTTAAGTTTAAGAGCTAGTCAGTAATAAAGCCTGAGCTAATAATGGCCATACAGTTCATAATTAATATAACACTCTGTGTGTTTATTTGGGTCTGAGTGGCTGCAGGAGCCAGGCGGGACCAGACAAAACATCCTCCTACACTCATCAAGCTGTGTGTGTGTGTGTGTGTGTGTGTGTGTGTGTGTGTGTGCGTGAAATTTTAAAAATAAATTTAATAAGTGAAATAATTATTTTAGAGGTCATGGTAAAGAAAGTAAAAGTCCAGCCAAAGAAAACTTCTAGAGAAACATTTTTTAATGATATGAATTACAACTTACACATAATAGAATTAGTAACTAATTTAAAAGCACATTCCTGGGGAAAATAAGAGGCCCCTGGTACACCTTAAACAAATGGGAGAAAGAGCAAATGATAAAACGAACACAGTACAATGAAAAATACAGAGGCATTTTCAAAAGTATCTGAACAACCACAGCTTAGTAACACTGAAGCTGAACATCTCAATGCTATTTGGGATTTTCTACAAAATTAAAAAAAACAACCTTTATTCAAATACGCCCAAAGTTATACAAACAAATTTAAAAGAAAGTTATTGAAGAGTTTTTTTCCAAGCACTCTTGACCAAAATAGTTTTATTGGAATGTTATTCAAACACTTATGGAACACAATAGTATTTTGCTATGTAAAACTCTCCAGGATACAGTAACGTACAGATAATATAGAACATTAAAGAGAGAAAGGGAGAGGGAGGGTGAGACAGGGAGGGAGATAAGGCAGAAGGGAGGAGAGGGGGAAGAGAAGGAGATCCAGGGACCATGAAACAGCTCAATAGGTAAAGGCTCTTGCCACCAAGCCTGCCTACCTGAATTTCACCTAGGGCCCACAGGTAGGAGAAAACTAACTTCCTCACATTATCTTCTCACCCCTGTACATGCACTGTGGTGCCTGCACACTCAACACAAATATGTGCACACATAATAAACTATCTAGCCTCAATTCAAAAGCATCACACACAAGAGCCACAGATATAAATCTCTGCAATAAACATGTGAGATTCTAAGTGAAACAGAGTAGTCTAAAGCCTAGCAAGCTACTGCACGAGTAGCTCACCTGGCACTCAGAGAAGTGCAGAGACAACTTAGGAAGCCCACGTGGCATGTGACAATCTCCTTAGGTGGCAAAAAGCTAATATGGCAACTAATCATTTAGGATAAAAAACTTCGAATTTTCTTAGCAATATATACAAGAGTACTTCATTTACATGTCCTGGTATTATCNGTCTCAAACGAACAGTAAACAGATTGTATAAAATTAAACGTCAAAGGCATTCCCACGAAAACCAGAATCAAAACAGGGTTGAATCTTAGTAATGGAACCATTCCTCCATTATTTCAAGAACCCTATTCTATACCATAAGAAACAAGTATGTGTTTATTCAGAAGAAGATAAAATTCTCATCACACATAAATAGGTGCATATTTATGTTAGAAAATCTAAGGTAATAAAATACAGAACCAGATAATTAAGATTACTTAGTATGCTCACTGTACACTCCTCACCCCCACACAAAATAAACAAAACACCAGTTATAGAAAATGTGCGAGAAAAAAACAAAACAAAACAAAAAACCTATTAATGCCTGGGAAGTGGCAAAGAAAATAAACAAAGAACTCCCAAGGAATGGCAGCAGCCAGGCATGATGGCCATCTCTCATGATTCCAGGACTGGAGAGACAGAGGCACAGGATCAGGAGTTCAAGGTCCTTGACAGCTACAGCTCCTTGCTGAGTTTGAAGTCAGTCTGAGACTCTTTCCCAAACCAAAAATCAAAAAGCAAAGACCAAAACGAAAACGAAAACCAAAAAAACTATAAACAGAGACAGAAAAGAAGATAGGAAGGAAAAAAGAAAGCAGAAAACACNCTAGAAAGCTCAAAAACTGAAAATACCCCAATATTACATGGAAAACTCAATCTGTATTTTCATTTATCTACTTTTATTTTTGTGTATGCATGTTTTGCCTGAATATCTGTGTACCATGTGAATGCCAGTGCCTGCTGAGGCCAGAGGAGAGTGTCAGACTGTTGTGAGCCACCACATGGGTGCTGGAAATCAAACCCAGGTCCTCTGGAAAAGCAGCCAATGCTCTTAGCCACTGAGCTATCTCTCCAACTCTGAAAAAAAATCTATTTTTTAAGAGTGTAGATTCTTTTTCAATTCAAGACTTGAATAAAACTCTAGGCAAAATCCTAGTGGTATATTCATTCAATCTTAGTTAAAATAACACTATCACTAATTAACAGTTATTATGCTTATAGATTACAGCAGAAGAGAATAATAAACATTAGGAACAAACATCTTAGAAAAGGATATTTATTATTTCTAATAGTGGAAAATGTTGGGGAAATTTTTTTCTAAATGACAAGGATGAATTTATTATAGCCAGGGGCTGGGGATTTAGCTCAGTTGGTGGATAGCATGCTTAGCATGCAGGAAGCCCTGGCTTCCATAGACTAAGCATGCATGTGGCGGTGCATGCCTGTAATCCCAGCACTCTAGGAGATGGAGGCAAAAACAATCAGGAGTTTAGGGTCATCCTTGGCTACACAGCAAGTTAAGTCAGTTTGGGATATGAGATCCAGTCTAAAAAGAGGGGATTATGGCTAAAAGCAGCATACTAAATATAAACTGATGTATCAACCCAGGACAGCCTCAATTTTCAAAAACAGATCAAGAACACAGATGTAGGTTCAAATAGATACCAAACTTAATTCCCCACATTTAAAAACGTTTTATGGCTTATAGGTAACATATAGTTGTTAAAACAAAAAAAAGTAACAGTTTTAAATAGAGCATGAGGGCACTGTCAGTCCATACTGAAGATAATAAGGAGGGTCTCAGACACTAAGGCGAGTGTTTGAGGTTCACAGATCAAGTAAATGTTAGTGTAAACCCGTGTCTCCACACATCACCCTGGTCTTTCCACATCAGCACACTTTGCCCAACTATTGTTCTGACAGCAGCAGACTGCTTCACTCATGATTATTAATACTGCAACTGATGGGAAATGTTTGCCTCCTGCTTTCAGGGCTATGCAGCCTGAGAACAATGGTGGGAAATGAACTATCATAGGCTTGCTTTTGGGTTCTTAAGCTTCTTTTCCTACATGCATGTGGTAACAATTAATGAACACGGAGGCCATGGATTTGACAGAGAACAAGGAGAGGTGCAAGGAGGCTTTGGTGGGAGGAAAGGGAGAAATGTGGAATTATATTATAATCTCAAAATTTTTAAAAAGTGAAAAACAAATTTACATCGCCTGGGCTGGCCTTAATGTGCTTCCCTGGTTCCCCCGAAGGCCAAAAGAGGNCATTAGATTCCCTAGAACTATAAACAACGTAAAACCCAAAAAACTTCCATGTTTCCTGGTTGCTATGGTTATATTTTCCTTCCTTTCCCTGTATTTAATGCACTAGTGAGTGTGCTCTCTTTAAGGGCTCTAATCTGCATGCCAGCATCATGTTCTTGTATGTGGGGCTTTAAAGTCCCTCTTAACAATGGACAGATGAACTAATAGGTAACCAAATGCTCTGTGGAGAAAAGTAACTCTTCATTCTGAATTCAAACCTGAGTATGCATGCCTATCCAATACATTGAGAAAAATCAGTATCCACTTTGTGCTGGATAGTTTTATGTCAACTTGACACAAGATAAAGTCATTTGAGAGGTGGAAACCTCTATTGAGAACATGCCTCTATAAAAGTGGGCTGTAGGCAAGCTTGTAAGGCATTTTCTTAAATTACTGATTGATGGGGGAGAGCCTAGACCATTGTGGGTGGTGTTATCCCTGGGCTGATGGTCCTGAGTTCTCTAAGAAAGGAAGCTGNGCAAGCCAGTGCGCAGCACCCCTCCATGGCTCTGCATCAGCTCCTGCCTCCAAGGTCCTGCCTTATTTGCATTCCTATCCTGTGTGAATACCTGCCCTGACTTCCCTCAGTGATGGACTGTTACCAGAAAGTGTACATGAAATAAATCCTTCCCTCTCCAATTTGCTTTTGGTCATGATGTTTCACCACAGCATTGATAACCCTAAGACACACTTATTCATTTAACAGCATGTACAGAATACCCACTGTACACCGGACTATTCCCAGCCCTAGAAATAGAGCAATAAGTCAAAAGTTTTAATTTCACAGTGCTTATAGCCTTGTGGAACAATAAAAATGAGTACAATAAAAATAAAATGTGAAAAAAATGTTTAAGTTGGAAAAGGGTAGTGATGGGTATTTTCTGAAGGCTGGTTAGGAAGTCCTTGGATATGGTAAGCTAGCAGCACTTGGACACTGTGTGAAATGATCAAATCCAGTGGGAAGGCAAGTGCCAAGGTCCCACAGAGGGCATGGCCTTGATGTCTTAGTTAACAGTGAAGAGACCCACTGGGCTTGAAAGGATATGCAAGAAAAAAATATTTGGGTTGTGAAAATTAATAGGAAAAGTCATCATACAGTTCATTAATTGCATATGTTTAATTACTCCCCCTAAATCCTCTTAAACTGTACACTGCACTGCAATTAAACATTTTGAAAAGAGATTTCCAGCATGTTGAAGCCAACTGACAGAGTTTAAATGCATCCACGGAGGCCGGTGGCTTTAAAGCATTGTATAAGTACAAACAAACCCCTTGATCCCAACAGCCAAATTACAGGTCTGAAAAAGTCATGAGTGTGATGGAATGGTGAGCTCCAAGGGTGCCAGGGGCTCTGAACCCAAATCAAATCCTGGACACCCTCATCATCTCTCTAATTATTCGCTGCACTAACAGGCCCTTCACCAGAGAAACAGCACGAAGAACTCATGAATAGCCACTACACTGCTCACTTCTGGGACAGGCAGGCAGATGGTACCAACAAGCTAAGCAGTCACCCTCAGGAGAAGCACTTCACACTTATATCACAGTCCTAAACTGTGCCCTATGGGCAATTTCCAAGGGTTCTGGAGAGTGGAGACTACACCACAGCCTGTGGAATTGGCCTCCTCTAGGTCTTGGAGGCTGTGGAGAGAGAAGAGAGCTACTCTTTGGCATGCATCAGGAAGCAGCCAATCTCTGACTGCTAGAGAAAGGTCCAGTGTCTAGTCAGCACAGACCTCCTTCTGTCCATTTACTACTGTCCAGTGACCTTCCAAGAGCCACTGCCTAGAGCAGGCAGGGAGAAAGCCGAGTAAGAATATTTACTTTCTATGGCTCCTGATTCCTTTTAGAATAATCTCTTCTAAGCATCTCCAGTTTCAAAGTCAAAAGATAGAATCAGGTAGGGGACTCCATTTTGGAACAAAAGTTGAGGAAGGGAAGTGGGGGATTAGGGACTGTTTGGAGAGGGAGGGAGAATACCTTAAGTTACTCCCATGCCACAGTCCCAAGTACAGTATGGTCACCCCAACAAAATGGTGACATCTCTTAGAACCAAATTGTGGAATTTTCTTTTTTGTTTTGTTTTGTTTTTACCATAAGTAGNTTACTGTTGTCTCATCCTTTACTCATAAATGAGATTGTAGTAAGTGCAGTGCACTGGCCTGTCAGGTGAGAAGTCCTGGGTTCAATTCCTACAACAAGCATGCACACACGTGGACACACAGTGTGCGAGCCTGGGACTCTGTGAATGATATAACAGACAGATTTTGCTAGAATATCTTTGCCATTAGAGCTCGAAGCACAAGCTTGCCAAGACCAAGTCTCACTTTTGCAAGTCTTGAAGTCTGATAGTGCATGTGGTTCTTGGTGCTTACCTGAGTTCAGAGGCCCAGTCAGGGCAAGAGTTCTCAGACTCAGGTGCTGGGGAGGAATGCCAAGTTCTAAGTCTCCCCTAACTGGTCTAGGGTGGGACCTAGAGACAAGCAGTGGGATCTGAGGGAATCTAATCACCAATGAGCTAGCGAGCATCATCAGGACTACCAGGCAGCACAAATCACCAGTGAGGACAATGCATGGAGGTGAAAGCTATCTCAAGGTTCCTGTCTCAGATAGGACCTGAGGAGTGTGGAATTAAAATCCACCGAGCACTTCTATCATTAGCCTCAGCCAAGAGAGGCCTCTGTCCAGGCCCCAGCTTTCAGGAGCACTACTCCAAGTCTCCTGCTGGGGGAGGAGGTGCGTTGGAGAGAAAACAAATCCTAGGCAGGTCAGCAGACAGTTCTTTAGTGCAATGCTGCCTTGAGAAAGAGCCAGTCCTAACTACCACCTGGAACATCCTGCCTACTTCCTCATGACAGCACAGCAGCCAAGTGTGAGCTGTCAGCTGCAGTGCAGACTGCACCTATTCCAGCCATGGACCTCACCAAAAAACAAACAGCCACGCCCTAGGAGCACACTCAGACATCTGAGGCTAGGAGTTCCTTGTCAAACAGGACAGAAAGCCAGCTGTTATGGTCTGCGTTAGGTGTGCTTCAAGGACTAGTGATGAGGACAGGAAAGGGGTAAAGAAGCCAGAGTCTGTTCAACTTTTCAGAGTCCGGTTTGGGAAGAAATGGGGTTAGAATGAGAGGTGATTTCCCACACTGTTGCACAGAATTCTGGGAAGGAAAATAATTTTCTATCAGTCCTGGCCTCCATAGTCATGGTGGACTTAATAGACAAATTCAAAGTATGAATCATCTTATTTAAGATCTTGTTAGCTTCATTATTCATTTAGATATATTGTTTGTGAGCATCCATTTGTATTCTGACATGTATTTTCAGAATTAGTCATGAAAAAACCCCAAAGGGTCTAAAACTCAATGTGGAAGTTAGCGTCCAAAGCTAGAAATGTGGCTCACCAAGCTGACCAAACACACAGAGCCCAGGTTGCTCAGTGAAGACATTCCTAGCACTTGCAGAACCCCAGAAGGGCACTGCCAAGGAAACAACCACCTAGTGCAGTCAGACTATCCTCAGCACTTAAAGGTACAAGTGCTGGGATTAAAGCATGAGTCACACCCCACTACCCACCCTGGTACTTGGATGTTTAACCCTAGTATTCAGTAGGCAAAGGCAGGTAGAGGTCTGAGTTTGGGCCCAGCCTGGGCTATATGGTGAGACCCTGCCTCAAAAAGAGTTATTTGGATCTTCTATTTCTCAATTTCTGAACTTTTCAGAGATTCCTTATGATGGAATATCCATGGGATGGTACAAGTGATGATGGCATCTAGCCCTTTCTTGGGGCACAGAAGTATCACTGGGTAGTGACAGTCTGCAAAATGTTCTTATCTCTACCTCGTCTACCTCGAAGCAAAACATCCAAACATTCATTCTCATCCCATGATCCAGAGGAGAAAGGAGGAAAATTAAGGCCATTTAGCCATAGGAGTATACTAATAGGACCCGAGATGGCCTAACTTTGTCCAGAAAACAAGAAATGGATGGAAATGAATTATTAAGAAAATGATAGGAAGAAACTTAGGGGGGAAAGGAGGGACAGAGAGGGAGGGAGGGATCAAGAGAGAAAGGGAAGGAAGGGGTTTGGGTGGCAGCTATTCCCATGCAAATGTGAAGACTTGAGGAGTTCCAGCTCCAGAACCCCTGTAAAAAGGCCAGGTGCAGTGATGCATGTTTGCACCTCAGCACTGAGGGACAGAGAGAGGTGGATCCCTAGGCCAACAGCCTAGCTTAGCTGGCGGATGGCACCTGACGAATGATAACCAAGCTTCACTTTTGATGCCTGGGCTCCATACATTTGCACACATGGGTATGCACGCATATGAACACACCTATCCATGCACACACACACAGGCAAAGAAAGGAAAGAGAGGGAACCAGAAGGAGAGAAAGGAAACCAAAATAACCACACATTGCTTGTTGGGGAGCCATGTCCTCAGAACTTAAACACTCTTCCCTGGAAGGAAGAGGAAAGTACAGAAAGACTCAAGAACTAAATGAAACTTGCAAGGCTCAGGAAGCCAGTGAAAGTTATGTGATTAACATGGCTGCTCCCAAAATATATAAAGCTTTAGGCAACTTCTGGGAAGAGACTGGCTGGCTGAAGGTACAGGGAGATCCAAGGATGCAGTTTGAGTTGTCACCCATGTTGGAGCGAGCTTTTTGTTGTTTTGTTCTGGTGATGCAGCTCCCTTAAGTCACCCGCGCTCCTGTAATTAACCTCTCACCCATGCTCCTGTCAGCAGCCCCAGTAAAGTCACTGGGTCACCAGCTACATTTGGCAGGTCATTTTCTTTGGTCTGCCATCAGTGCCCTATCTGGGGTTAATACTGCTTTGTTCGCGTCTCTTCAGGGAAACTCCAAACTGCTATACATAGAATAGAGGAGTTCAAGTTTTAATCCTGAATGTGTCTGAATAAATACAGAGGCCAGAATGAAGCTTATTCTGATAAGGACTGCGATTTGAAAAGCAAAAATGATCTAGACAATTGTATCAGACAAAGTATATCCCGGAAGTCCCAAAACTTTAGACTCTTATCCACACTGCAAACTCAATAAAGAATTGAAATATGGGGGAGGGAACCTCTTTTTCAGTATTCTAAATGCATCAGGAATTCATGGGCTTAATAATGTCACTATTTTTTTGAAAGGCTCATGGGACATAATGTTTAGGTTATAAAAAAATCCCCAGTGTATAAGATTTATTTCTAAAAACATTTCAAAGTTCCCATATGTAATGTCTAGAGTAGGACAAATCACATTGAAATAAAATGAGAAAAGTGGAGTGGAAGTGACTGGGAGTCAACAGGGGCAGCAAAGGCCTCCGAGTGCCCAAGTTCTTTCCTAGGCACTCAGAGGCTTTCCGGTACAAAAGCGCAGCCTTGTTTGTTTAACTAATTAGCAGTTTATTCACAACAAACATACTCGAATAGGAATGGGTAGTCTCAAACCAATGGAGAGAAGAAGCTATTGGGGATGTGATAAAACAGAACAAATGCCACCAGGTCCTCCTCGGAACACAGGCACATAAATGGCTTCCCAGGGGCTTCTTCAGGATGAAAGAACTTCATCCAGTTTCAAGAGTTCTCAGAGATCAGCAGCCCTCTGTGCTCAGTGTTACTTGAAAGTATCCCATATCCATGGGTGTCTAACTTACACATTTCAGATTCTAGTACACGAATACTGTCCCCACACTGCCCTCGAGGACAGCTTTGTTACCAGCACTAAGTGTTTAATTTTCCTCAAAATAAAGACTAAAACTGTCTCCTTAAAGATCCTATATATTGGGCCTATGTTCCACATGCTAGAGGCCATGCAGATCAAGTTCATTAAGGCCAGTCTGGCTCAAATACAGGGAGAGTTAGCATGCCCATTATCAAACCCCCGCACAAATTTCTTTCTTGTTTTTAATCAATACATCTACAGGCATATTTGGCTTTCTCTAACCCACCCAATAACTGTAAGGCAGTATCCCTTCAGAATGTGAGCTGCTACGCTGAGCATGCTTTTCTAGAAATTGTCTGAATGTGACTCTGGTGGTATACTTCTAGTCCCGTAATTGAGAATCACACTATCTAGTTTAGGTGGAATACCTCATTGCCTAGCAATAGTGAATGCAGAGTTCATTCAAGGTCCTTTCCTGTAATATTAATTTTTAACCCCATAGTAATTTCAGTGTTTTGATAATTCAAGGTCTTTAAGGACCCCAATTCAGTTGTTAACTGGATATGAAAATTCCTTATAAATGATGATAATTATATTCTACAACTTCATCCTGGAGATAAACACATCAAACTGTTCAGCAAAGTAGGGCTGAGGGTCAAAACCGTCTTCTCAGCTAATGCTAAGCCCAAACTTTACCATCCTCCCAACAACTACACCTTCTTACTGCCTTTTACACTGCCATCCTCCTCTGAGCCCCAGTTGCTTACACATCGATTCTGTTACACATATCTACTGCATTTTCTTCACCTGCCAGTTTAATGATGTTGTTAAAGGAAACATGAACCAGGTCTAGTGTCAATTTTTCTTGGAAAACTCAGGGGGATGGTCCTACTGATTGCTATTTTATCTTACAGTAGGATATCAAATTCCTCCTAGAGACTACCTTGAATGCCTTTCCTGTTCTAGCTCTGTGCCGATAGTTAATGATTGCTCAGAATTTTCTGATACTGGTGCACGGCTCCTTTGGTAAGGAATCTCAATTCTGGGATTACAGAATATTCCTGTTTAGGAGATGTTACCACTCAAATAGCCTCTGATGCCTTCTGCCAGTCAATGACCTCATTCCTATCTCAGTTGGACAGGCATCCCCTCCTTTCTATGCTATTCGCAGGGAAGCAGGAGAAGCTCCAAGAGGACAAGGCTGTATCCTGTTCTTGTTCTGAGTGAATCAACTCCACACAGACAAACGCCAAAGACAAAAGTGGAGTAGAAGTAGCTGCTTTGCTCTCACAGAAGTCTGTAGGTTCCAAAGGACATGGCTCCCATGTGGGACCCCACAGTAGCACTTCTGGTAGTGAAGCACATGTGGCTGGCCAAGTGTCTGTCACTTTCTCATTTGAATGTACATACTTTTCCATCCTCTGTGTGTAGGATTTACAACCTTTATCACAACAAAGGCACTGGGACCCAATGTCTTCCTACCTTGTACTGGCTAGCACCCTTCAACTCTCTTGCAGTGCATTCCTTCAGGTTTCTGGATAGCCTGGCAGCCCACCAGGAAGCTTGCACTTAGCCTCTAAGTTGCAACACTGTAGTAGTCTGGATGCTCTGTGATCTGGATCTGCTAGCTCTCTGCACACCTGGAGAAGTCTCACCTTAGCTTCTCTCCAAGGGAAGCACCTGAAGCAAAACTAGGAAGTAACAGCGGAGGTGGGGAGTGGAGTTTGAGGCCAGGAGCAGGGTTTCAAGTTCCTAAAGTTCTGCCTTCCCCACACGTTACTTCAGATTTAAATTTGATGCAATCAATAGCAGACATCCTCATAACAGCCAAGGATAGACATACTTTCTAGCTCACGATTTAGTCAGAGTTAACATGTATTGTCCTACACAAGGTAGCTAGTGTTTACCTGTATTTTGCTAAAAGGCTCTTGGGTATGTGATGAAGGGTCCTATTTATTTCAATGAGATCCAGTTTGTAATAAATATGCAGAGAAAATAGCAAACCCGAGGCAGCCTGAAGTGAAATGGGGAACAAGAGAATGCACACATTCGATAGCAAAGGAAGTCTAAAGGGCAAACCTTCATTTCTGCACTGAGCAGCCACTGAAGACAATACAAGGAAGGCAGTCTGTATCCAGTAGTGAATCTAGTACTTTCTGCAGATGGTCTCACAACGGTTACAACTAAAGTTTCTACCTCTATTTTCTCACTAAGAACCATGAGCATCTCAGTTTTGAGAAGACTAGAATCTGCTTGGAAAAATACAGTGTGCTCTCTAATGCCACTGACAAANGGGCTTTAGGCTCAAATACCCAGTCTTTCACTGATCAGAACATCCTATGACCCAGCTACCTTCTCCCCACACTCAAGTTTGACCACTGCTGGCCTACAAGGCCTACAAGAGAGGCTGGGCTCCACGCAGCACAGAAGGAGGGCTGGCATGCCTTCAACCCTAACAGGAAACACACATACACTGATGGGTGATCTATTGGGCTTTTCGTTATAAAGCAGCGATATCGTTATAAAACAGTGATAATTCAGCAAAGTTAAAACCCGGATGGAAATGAAGAACCTCAGCTATGCTCCTTTTAGTGAGTTCTCAGGCTACATTTAATGGCATCTTGTTTATCTTTCTTCTAGGCTGGACAGCAGACTACCATTTTGCTGATTTTTTAAAACATCTGTAATGTTCCATACCAGACCGTCCATACTGGTAACTTAATAAATAAATAGTATATTAAAATAAATATTAATAAGAGATGATTTGTGCATGAATGAAGAATTAATTAACATTAAACCACTATCAAGTTAGGGAACTTTCCAGACTTCACTGCTCTTGTGAGAAGGACCCAAAACTTAGGGTTCATTGAGGGACACACATAAACAAGCTTCTGCAAGTTATGGTCATTTCTATTGACCAGAGCATGAACTCTTCCACCTCCAACTCTTCACTCAGATCACCACTCAGAAACAAAATTCTGTCACTGTGCTGGTCTATTTCATTTGTCTCTGCCCACTACATCTAATACTTTGAATACTGTCTTTGCATGTGCTCAGTGCAGCTCATCCCTGTTTTAGGGAAAGCGGCCATGGCGGATGTGTTGAGATTTATGCCGGATGATGCCTGGAAACTCATAGATGGCAGCATCGATACAAGTTCCATACAGCTTATCTGGCCCACTGCCCAGGAAGTGTGTGTTCCAGGGAGGTAGACTGGAGAATACATCTAAGAGGCTAATGACTTTGGAAGTGACACCACCCAAGATGGCAGNGCCAATACAAGGTGCTTAGAAACTGCCATTGATCTGGCAGTTCTTGGAGGTAACTCCCATTGTGAGGGCTTTTGCCAAAAAAAAACTGAAAACAGACGTTGAAGCAAAAAACTTGCTTCAAAATATCCATATCCATAACAACACAATAGTAAAAAAAAAATGGGAAACAACACAAATGTCTATCTCAAGCAAATGCATTAGGCTATGTGTTTAGAGCCAAACAAAGGAATATTCACTGGTCATATGGACGAATAATGCAGTGATGCAGGCCATGGCATGAATAAGCCTCGGAAACTTTATTCTACATACAAAACAAAACACAACACACCAGACACAGGCCACATATTGCATAAATCTAGTTAAATGAAATGCCCAGAATAAATATCCACTGAAATAGAAAGTAGATTTTGAGTTTTCAGGGGCTGAGGAGAACAGGGTAAGAGATGTCTGGTAAACACATACATCCTTACTGTGTAGTGAGAATGTTCTGGAAATAACAGTGTTAATCGGGTACACAACACCTGAATGTAAGGAATGTCACTAAGTTGAGCACTCTAAAATGGGCAAGGTGACAGGCTCTATGTTGTGTTTTCTTCAGTCTGCACCTTCTTAACTGACCTTTTTAACTGAATGTGAGGGTCACAAAATATCGGCAACAGTGAAAGGTTTTGAAATATGAAGTCATCAAAAATTAATTCAAACTAAAACACATGATGAATTCAAAGTGTTTCTGGCAGTGGTCACCTATGGCCCATTATGCAACTTCACTGCAGCCTTGGTTCTGCAGTTAAGACAACACTTAACTCGGCACAGCACATGGTCACACCACACCACACAATGAGCACATTGCCTGAAGCCCCTCAGCTCAGATGTGAGAGTACGGTATGTTACGAACTAGTGTTTTTATAATACACACAAAATTTTCTTATAGAAATAGAATGGATTATTTATAAAAGATAAAAAGTTTTGGAATATTTTCCTACCATCATTTTTTTCAGCAAGTTGCTGTATCTTTGTAATATTGTGTTAGAATGTTTGATTAAAAAATTGCTGTTTCAATTGCATAAAAACATTATTAAGTAAATTTGGCTTGGGATTAGGACAGAATTTCCAATGTCTGAGTTGGTCTTCAACAAAACTTTTGCCTTTCTGTACTATATGGTAATGCAAAGTGGATTCTCGTGGTTGATTATTACAAATTCAAAATATCAAACGTTGAAGACATTTTACATCCTTCAAGTTTCAACTATCCAGCCAAGATGAATTTATTATGGAAGAAATAAATATCTATTTCATCAGTATGTAAATTTACTTCCTTCTTTAGTAAATGGAAAAATTATATGTGTATCAAGGGATTGCTTTAATATAAACTTCTTTATGATTTATTATCAGTACATATTGATGTATATACTTATTTCACATACCTGTATACTTGGGGTCATGAAAAATTTCTTGACATGAAGGGGTTAAGAGAAAAGTTTAAACAGTCCCACGCTAGCACAGAGAACACAGCAGCCAGGGTTCTGCTAAGGCTGGTCCTTGCCTCCCCGCCCCCCCCCAACTCTTCCAGCACTCGCACTGCTTGTGCCTCAAGCAGAAAGGATAAACCTAATGAGCCCAAATGTCAGCACAATATAAATTACGGCAAGGGGGAAAAAGCAACAACTTGATGCATGGCTGAGGATCTGAAAGAGGAATGTCCACCATTGTTTGTGATTATGGATCACATCACAATCTAATAGCAATTTTTATTTAATCAATAATTTCCATGCTGGACAGACAGCCCTGTTACAGAGAATCGACAAACAGGTACTGATAGCGACAAGCCTCGTTATTAATCTTTCCTCTGCTGGCTTATCAGCCAAACTACTGTAAAAGGCACCACCAAGATGGATATTAGAAACCACCTTTTTCCCGCCCCCGCCTTCGTTTCTTTCTTCCTCTCTTAGGCCATTCCGTGTAACGTAGACTCCACATTTATTTGCGTAACCTGGGGCTTGAGTGGCATAAAAAGGCAGTTCACATAAGCAATTTCACAATCTGTAGGACCTAGCCCATTGCTTAGGGTTAGCCATTATAGGCTAATAAATCATACTTTTTCTTTGAGTTGTCAATCGCCAACAAAACCTTTGTACAAGCACCGGCATCTGTAATTCTGTAAAGGCTTTTCATCTCGAAATAAGATGCTCTGTGCTGATAACAAGAATAATCCCCTCCTGATCAAGAAAAATAAAATCAAATCTGCATTTTACCAATTAAAGCTGCTGCCAGAAGCCAAACAGCTCAACACTGAGACTCCATGGAAGTTTATCTCTGCTGAACACAAGGAGGAGAACTATTAGGCTGTGTTTCCTTTGTGGCTTGACTGCTTTATCTTGCTGTGGAAGCTGTACTGAGCAAGGTGTGAGAACATTNAACACCTCTAGGAAAAGCCACCAGGAAGACCTGTTTCTCATGGGCCAAGAACACTTCCCTGTCTGTTATGCAGTGCTCTCTAGAAAAGAGGAACATCACATTGTGTCAAACAAAAACNAAGATGGAGTAGTGGGAGATGATGAGTGACCTTAAGAGACATCAACAGAATCCTGTGCGGGGACATAAGACATTCTCAGAACTCCAGGTTATAAGCTCAGACTGGGAAATAAGGCATACCAAGAAGAGAAACAATGAAAAATGAAATGTATCCATAAACCCCTATTGGCACAAAAATGTGACTATCACTACAGTAGGCAGCTGCTAAAGTTTTATGAACAATCATTTACTCTTCCAATCCTTGATAAATCAACTTAAAAAATCTCAGAATCTCAAGACCCTTAATAAGCACTAGTCAAAGGTAAGAGCTCAGTCCAACCGCAAAACCAACTTCAACATTACTCTTCTGTGACTATCATTTATAACCATATTCGCTGCTTAGAACTGTGAAGTACCTCGAAACTGTCTCCTAAGTTTTTATAAAGAATCTTAAATAANCTGCATTGTANGCCTCACTTCTGATTCTGTCCTACAACAACCGACAACCCTGCCCTCTTCTATACAGGGAGACTCACAGTGACCAGGGCTCTGCAGAGCTAAGCTCAACTGAAGACTTCCTAAAGACCTCTGGATGAAAGCGATTCCCCTCATTACTCCATCTGGAACAGAAGACAAGACTCCTAGCCCTGCAATCCCATCCAACTGTTCCTCAGTCTCCTCTCTTAACTCCTTTCTATTCTTCATGAAGACTGATGCTTGCTACTCTGTCCAAAACACATAAGATGAACCACTCTGATTTTATTTCAAAACCAAGGGAATGTCAAAGAGCCCGGCCTATTAGTACATTAGGTATATTTATGGATAAAATTCTACTACACTATTAATTCCCTCCTGCTCTGTTAACATAGAATACTAAACACCTTACTGTATCTATCAATCTTTCCCTGTTTGAGTCTGTTTGTTCAAGACGATGTTTAGACCCAATCCCCATCAGGACCTTCCATTTCTTCCTAGGCACCTTTACCTTGTTTTCCATTCATCCTGATTGTATATCAATAATATTTCCAAACAACCTGCCCTGAGGCTCCTTACCTGAAAATATAGACACCAAGATGAGTGTGTCAGGTCTGGCTCTCTAGCATGTCCTCAGTCCCAGAATTACAGTCTGATACTCATGTAGCTTTTCCTACTACAGACTGTGCCTACAATTTGCATAGTGGACACCAGGTGGTGGATCAGCAGCCTATGCAGGAAGCATGTGCTACCAAATCAATGGACTACTTGGTATTTTTGTTCAATGAAACAAAAGTCAAAAGTTTCTTTGGCCTTGCCATTCACTTTACTTGATTTTTTTAACTCTATTTCTAACAGATTCAGTTTTCCTTGTCTAAATAAAATCTACTACCCATGGTATTTGAATTATTCTACTTTATCCTAACCTCCCAAACAAAGTCAAACTTGAAAAGCAATAAAATAGGTTGAATACTATCACCACTTTACAGATGAGAAACAGGAACTGAAGCTGTGGGTAATGGGATAAACCTGTTTGGGGCAGCTTTAGGGACAATATCTCCACCACACTATCTTGGGTTCTCAGAACTTATCTCTGGTGACTGGGCAAGGTAGGGTGGAATAGGATGGCTATATATTAAGGCCTTGGTCTATATATAGTCTTTTGAGGATAAGGCTCTTTTACATTTTCCTGCTGACATTAATTGTTGTAGAAAAAATAATTTATCCATGGCAGCATTTGGCTAACCTCAGAAAAACATAAATGTCCCTGAATCTTCAAAGTCTTTACATTAGAAATGGCTTCCTGCTCCTGGAACTGGTTTATGTCAAAGCAGGCACATGATGTCCAACCCCACTTACTGTGATTTCAGAGGCCGGAGTCTGAGCCACTTCCTTGGGTCTGCAGAAAAAATGCTGGCATTTTTTTTTTTCACAGAGAAGAGAGGCCTGGCTGGCAGTGGATCTTGCTCAGAACTACTGAGTGACCAACCTCAGCAAGTGTAATTTCCAAGAAGCTCTGTCATTGTATACATAGGAACCCTTACCTTGCTCCCCACTTGCCCACACATAGATTTGGTTTTTTGGTTGAAGATTTTTCAAAACAGGTCAGGCCATCCTTATTTTTTAAACAGAGCATTACAAAGTAGGAGGGACTTTTCTTTAATCACCACTGGAAGTGGAACAGTTTGGGGACAAATAGAGGCCATTTTGCCTTCCAGGGTACAGCTGATAATATGTGTAGACAATTCTGGTTATCCCAGTGAGGGATGAGGTGTTACAGGCACTCAATGGGAGGAATGCTTTTCAACATCTTATAGCATGTAAGATAGTGTCTACAACAGAGAATGATCTACTCCAGAGCTGAGGATGAGGCACTTTGGTTTAGGGTTACCTTACAGAGAGTCTTCAAAAGCATTCCAGGACACTGAACATACAAAGAGTCTCTAAAGGTCAGCATTACACAAGCAAGAGGGAAGAGGGGCCCAGAGCTCTCTCCTGTTCTCTGAGGAGGCTTTGTGAACTGAGGGTCTGGGCACCAACTTTTAGATATTGATTTCATGCTGATATCCCTACTGGGACACCACCTGACTGCAGTCTAAAGCAGCCTGCATGGGTATAACAACCTCTAAATAGCCTTATATTTTTCTCTTTTATAAGGAGAATCACTAACATTATATTGAGGATGATTTGTATGATAAGGGAAGCTAAAAAGTCTTATGTTCCCTTATCTACTTCTTCTAATTGGGTTGCCCATTCCTTAAGAGTCTAAGTGCTTATTTTTAACTGTGCTTATGCCAGTGCCAGGACTGAGTAGTAAGTACACGTCACTCTCTAGCCCATACAGCATTTGACTGGCTCCAGTTGAACATACTTGCCAGTCTAGCAACAACCAACATAAAATTAGAACTGACACAGAACCCCCAAAGACCACCAGTCTCAGCACACCATTCTTCTCCCCATCCCAGTCTTCAAAAAACAAACACAAGCTGGAATTACATCATTTAGACCTGACGTGTTTCTCACTAGGCCCACTGTATGTGTATCTGCTTGGCCTTGGATATTGGGGACAGTATTTATTTTCATGACTGTTTCACAGTCTGATAAGTGAGAAAATAATGTCTGAAAGGGTCAAATGGTGCCTGGGAGGGCATCCCGAGAGTCAGGGCAGGGATGAGGCTGCCACTCAGAATCTAGCTGGGCCTGAGGGGTGCTTTAGCAGTGAGCCACAAAGCCCTTGTTGCTTGACCTTTCAGAACAATCTCTTGGATATATTTTCATGGAAATGCTTTCTGCAGGTGAAATTTAGTCAGCAGCTTCACAAAGAATATGACGCTTAGGGTAAAATCATTACAGAGTGACTTTGAAGTTTGTAGTTTTTTAGTCTGTATTTTACATGCCATGTTTCCAAATAATTAGAGTAAGAAAATTAACTAGTAACTCCACATAGAAGGAAATTAGATCAAAATCTTTACTTGTTCATTTTAGAAGTTTTTTTGTTTGTTTGTTTTTTGTGCACATGAAACTAATCTTTGACTCATGTCTGAGACTATTCTCACATCATAAACCCAATTTTCTCTTAGGTAAGGATGTACAATGCAACTCTAGTATAGTGATAAAAATTAGGCAGAAAGCATAAAATGCAAATTTAGGATTAGAGTATTAATATGAAAACAATATATTCACATCAAACCTTTCCTGTGTTTTGACAGATACAATTCTTCTCAAGTTAGATGACCTCTAACTCTAGTTACATCCAACCCTCTGATATTAAAATGAAAGCCCTTGATTTTTATGCTGCACATGTACAGAATATTTCCAACTGGCAGCAAAAGTGATTACAAGGGAACTTCACCATTCTTTTGAAAATCAAAATTTGCAGCATATGAAAGCATTTATAATCCAGGTACGTGGTTAATCACTCGACAAAAAGAAAAAAAATTGACACCATGCTTAAAAGATCCAAACGGAGGATTACATTGACTTAAATGCCACCCAGTTGAAATTGGATGTTATCATAAATATAGCTCACAGTCTCTGATGTTCAGTCTTAAAGACACCATCCCCATTTGGAGTTGCCAAGGAATCTTTGTCTTAGGTCATACTGTTTGGGATTACACTAAAGAATAAAACTGCTAAGAAATACTTTTACTCTCTGTAGACTGTTGGGAAATTTCTTATATGTATCAATTACTGAACGAGACTAGAGTTGAGTTGTTCAAACTGAGGGCGATGAGTGGCAGTGTCATAGTAACAGGTAGACAAGAGGTACAGTGACTACACCATTTTTCTTCATTCAGACCTCAACAATGGTGTTTTCAAGCATAGGTGGCCATGTGGCAGTGGCAACACTACTCTGAATTATACAATTTTCACATTTATTCCCTTTTTATTTTTATAAATACCCTTGCAGTGCATTGGTGGAAACTGTCATTTGCCACTGAAATATGCAGGTTTCAGAGACCACAAGATGACCTTGAACTTTATGCTATGAGAATTTCAAATGTCTCCACCACTGAAGTGAAAAACAACTTACTTCTAGAACAAAATTCAAACAAAGAAGTAGAGCTCAGAAAAGTCTGGAAGCCAGGCTGAGCGTCTTCCCACAACACAAGCTATATCAAGTAAGTAAGAAACAGCAAAAGCAAGAGCAAACACTGAGAACTGACACTGCCCAACTTAAGAAACGCATGTACATTTAAAATGTGGCTTCTTTGTAATATAATGCACAATAGCAGAGTCTGGCTAATTCAAAACTGAAGAGAAATGTGGTCTTAACTTACCCTGAAACATTAGAATATGTGCCTTTTACAAGTCAGGCTTGGAATTTGACAAATCAATAAGAAATACCATCAGTCAAAAGTACTTGTAATTAACTTTTTACTATATATTCTTCTTGTGCTTTTGTTGCTTTCTATTTTAACTGACACCAAGAAAGGGACAAAGTATAACAAAAACCTGGTGAACAAAAATACAAGTCTATTTTCCTAGCTTCTGGTAATAAAAGTAAATTTATCGCAAATTTAATACCAGCTAGAAAGCAATGAGGCCCAGCTATAATCATTTTGCTGAGAAATGAAATTAATTACACATCACTGTGATAACAGATTCCCTCAGCAGCACATCTAGAATAACATCCATTTGAGAGAGGAGGGGGCTTGAAATAAAAGGGCAGAAAAGGAAAAGGCAATATTCTGTCTATCTGTTCAGACAGTAATAGACGAAGTAATCTGGTCCTTAGGACATGGAGTGACTGCACGGGAAGTGAGACTACCGGCTGGCAAAGTCTGCCAGTTCCTAATTCTCTTCTTCAACTTTGCGATTTGCTAATGTGAAACACATGTCTCTCTTTTGCACCAAGTTCAAATAGCTCTGGAATTCCAACCTTGCAGCTCAGCGACTGAAGCAGAACAAGGGGAGAAGTTGTCAGGATTTAAGGGCTTTCAGCAAAGCTCTTCAATTGCAACCAGCACCCTATTCCACGGCAGGATATCAATTATAGATAGTGACTTGCTTTAGCAGGCAGTCGGGACTGTCAGACACTAGATAGACAACCATGAAGAATCATGAATCTTTCTATTAACTGTAAGAGGGGGGAAAGAATGGGTCATGGCTATAAATAAGGCAGAGCAACAGAATGGTTTAACACCTTGCCGCTTGGTTGTATGTGGCACGAAAATCCAACTAATCAGAAAATGTCTGCTCTCCAAGGAAAGTGGCAAGAACCAAAATGGTTAATGCCCACCTCTGTCCCTAAAATACAGGCTTTGCAACTGGGGTATATTCCATCTGTCACCAAAGTAATTAGGTAGACTTGAAGTACCTGTTATTTTAATCAATAAAATATAAAACACCTATTCTGCACTTGGCCACCACTAATGCTTCCGGTAGCACCCAGAGCAGGAATGTATACATGTGTAAAGGCAATGAAACAGCAATGGAAATGTAGAATTTCGGCACTTTAGATGGAATATAAGTGATCTGAACGAGAGGTTTTGTGTTGTAAGTTGTAACTTTAAATTCACTTGACTCAGTTTGCTTACTCTTGTAATTTAGCTTAGACTAAAATTATTATCATAAAGGTAACACACTGGAATCTGACTAAATCCTGACACCAATCTCTTCAATCTGATTTAGATTTTTAAAGCTCCATTGTGTGTATGTGCAGTTGTGGCACATAAAGATAGGTTCCATGTAACCATAAATACTATGGCCATTCAAGCTGCAGCTTCAGTAGCCTTCTCTTAAAACTATTCCGACCTATGAGGCCATCAGGGGAAACTTGGCATCAAGATTACATAAAGTAACTACAATAGTCACTGCCTTTACAACATAAAAAGGGAAACACCCAAACCTAAACCAGCCTTGCATGAGTGAGGCAGTGAAGAGGTTAAGGCGCTGCCATACCCCCTCATCTACCCTGGGAATGCTCCCGGCATATGCTACTCTTTGAGAATAATTCCTCATGAAAA
>LZPO01117568.1:17221-28394 GCA_001675575.1 Neotoma lepida
TTTGTGAGATAGAGTCTCTCCACGGTAGTACTGGAACTCACTATGTAGACTAGTCTGTCCTCAGTCTCACAGAGATCCACCTATCTCTACCTCTTCAACTTTCTTCCCTACTGTGCCGCCAATATTATATAGACTACCATTTAGAATTGGTGGCTAGCAAACTAAGATCACAGCTAAAGTGTTAATGTTTAGCTAGGAGATTTGAATTTATCAATGTTAATTGGAAGTTAATATAAAGGTGGAATAGAGAAAGCTATTTCAATAAGGGTAGAAATTCTATAGATGATATTTGTCTGGGGTGGGATATGTAAGTCTTTGAGCTATGTCAGAAAACAGTCAAGAGTACTGTAAGTATTAGGTAATCTGGAGGACTTGAATGGATTCAAATATTAAAATATAATAGCAAAATTATGATAATTCATGTAAAATATTAGAAGTTAAAAAGAAGACCATGATGTACTGACATCTAAATGATTAAATCTCAAGGTAAAAGGTACAGTTTCATCTTCTTTCTTATTAATGATCTTATTGGAGATAAAAAGCTATGCAATTATTTTCTTTTAAACACTTTGGTAACCTGTTTATCATTGTTAAGACAATGGAATCTATGTGCAATAGTCTGTTTGGGCAATGTACATATTAGCTTTAAACAGAAAGTAGAAAATCACTATTTGTAGCTTATAACATTTCAAGAAATCAAGGGAAGCATCTTATATTATATATTGATTCTAAATGGAGAGTTTGCTTTCCATATAGAAACCAACAGTCTAAGCCTACTCCAATGTTACAAAATACTGATGTTTTCACAAGAAGCAACTTTCATACTCATTGTTTAAAATTTAATTTCTTTCTTGGTCAAAAGAGAATGTGAAGGACACTTTAAAGAGACAGATAGTGAGTGACCTACAGGGTAGACCAAGAAATAGAAGATAAATGCTTTTGCAACATTGAATGCATCATTATGGCGGGAAAAATATATACATTTTAAGGTGTATTTGGNCATACACCAGGATGGCTTGGTTGTGAACAATAAGCTTAAGATGTTTGGCTATTTTATTAGCGATTGGGTACAATAAAGCATTTCACCAGAAAAAAGAAGAATAACAGTAGTGTTACAGTTGCATTTTGTTATAGGAAAGAGAGCCTAAAGGCANCGTATAATTCAACTTTTGTTATATAACAAAGATCCACAGATATCAGTGGCTCACAACAATAAACATTTACAGCTACTCTTTCATAGTTTTATACGTCAGCTGAGGCAACTTGTCTTTAAACTAAAAATCTTTGGGGTTTGCTGTTGACTGCCAATTGGGCCCTGATCAAACTATAAATTTTATTCACCGAGAACAAGGCCTATGAGGCACATTTTTCTCATGAGGAGATACAAACACACAAAAGACTCACCTGCTACTCCTCACAGCCTCAGTTTAGAAGTTCTTATGCTCACTTATTCCCACATGTCCTCCTTTGTCAAGGTCACCATAAATGGGATGAGGGGCTACCTTTTGCCGTTCTAATTGGACAGCAGTGTGATAGAGGAAAAGGCATGACTCTATGGTGACTCAGGCAGGATTTAAGAGCTTGGAACGTGGACCAATACTTCCATACAGAGACTGTGAACCAACTGCAGCAAAACCAGACTTGACAAGACAATTGGCTAGTGTGATTACAGAAGATAATTANCTTGACTTNAAGAGAAGAACTTAAGCTACTTTCCATATAAGAAAGGCAAAGGTTTTGCTGACTGGCCTCATGTTAAGAACCTAGAGAATCTCTCTGTCTTAGTTAGGGTTTATATTGCTGTGAAGAGACATAAGACCACGATAATTCTTATAAAGGAAAAAAAAAAAGAAATTGAGGTGGCTCACTTACAGTTTCAGAGGTTCAGTCCATTATCATGATGGCAAGGTGGAGGCAGACATGGTGCTGGCTACATCTTGATCAGAAGACAGCAGGAAGTGGACTTAGACACTGGGCAGTATCCTAAGCATATATTGTATCTCAAAGCTGTCCTCCACAATGACACACTTCCTTTAACAAGACTACGTCTCCCAACAGTGCCACTCACTCTGAGCTTATAGGAGCCAATTACATTCAAACTACCAGATTCTTAAAGTCAGTGTAAAGCTCCAAGGGAGAGCAACTGAGTGTATGCTCAAGAGTAAGCAATGTGCCTTAAAGAAAAGAAATTAGAAATTGGAGTATATGACTCCAGAAATCAAATCTTATCAACTCTAAAATCCATACCCTCAATCATCTTATGACATTGCTAGGAGACATACTATTGGCAAAAATAAACATGATGTAGGTTATATGGTGATCAGGCCACATTGTTACAACTCATCTTTGGATCCATTGATTTAATTTTTCCCNAAAATTCTATTCTGTGGATTGACCACATCGAACTAAAATTTAAGGACCTAGCATACTCAATGTTTTNACTAAATGATATTGTAAGACAAATAAGTTTATGAGTGTTTCCAAGCAAACTTAAGGTAACCCCCCTTGTATGCAATTTAATCTAAATCACTTAGAAACAAAAAAAACCTTGTTTTCACGTTTTCTTTACATTATAATGTTTGTGTATCTCCTCTTTATCTTGTAGTTAATTTATTCATGTATGTAAATAAGTTAAAAAATAGAAAAAATAGTAATATATGACATGAACGTTATTGAAAAAATTNATGCAAACATGAGACTACCCCATTTAGCTAAATTGATCTTAGAATGGACTATGATGTACATATAAAACTAGCCATATAAAAGTTAAAGAATGTTAATGAATCATTCATTTTTACAAAGTGGTTGGAAAGTTTTTAAGAAAAATCAGATTTGGCTTTTTGTATATTTGGTCATAATTTCCAAAATAATGATGTGTTTAACAAATTTATATCAGTCTTTATAAGACATGTTATACTTATGAATAAGAAATGCAATTAAGATATATTGTATTTAAAAAGCATCTAATTTTAATAAAAGAGTAAAAATAAAAAAAAATAAGATCAGTTTGAAAGTCTTGTCAAATTCATTAATTGACATCACATGATGAAATTAACTTTTCTCAGCTTTGTTTGTGAATTCTTCTATTTGCTATTGTGGTCCTGTAGCCTAGCATTGTATAAAAGATGTCCTCTTTTTTTTTGGTTTTTCAAGACAGGGTTT
The DNA here is from genome assembly GCA_001675575.1 of Neotoma lepida. Taxonomy (NCBI): domain Eukaryota; kingdom Metazoa; phylum Chordata; class Mammalia; order Rodentia; family Cricetidae; genus Neotoma; species Neotoma lepida. The sequence goes on from LZPO01117568.1 coordinate 20,384, forward strand.
CTCTGTGTAGCGTTGGAGCCTGTCTGGAACTCTCTCTGTAGACTAGGCTGGCCTTGAACTCACAGAGATCCACCAGCCTCTGCCTCCCGAGTGCTGGGATTAAAGTTGTGCACCACCACTGCCTGGCTAGATGTCCTGCTTTTTTCCTTTTTTTCTTCTCTCACTGAAGCTAGCAAGCAGCCATGGTTGTTTGCCAAGGATTAAAATATAATAGCACAGAAGAGGAGGCACATAGTAACAATTTCCAGCTGTCTCTTATACACATCTAGATGTGTATAAGAGACAGCATTAATACAATAACTCTTTTCTACTTATTTTTTCTTTCCCATGAAAGGAATGCATATTTGATAAGAAAAAAACATTATTAAGGGGGAAAGTAGAAAAAATAGAAAACCACATGCCTTAAAAGTAAAATGTAACAAAATACATTCACTACCACTTACAGTATGTTGTCATTTACAAGAATGAGATGCAGAAATCAATGAATCTATATTTGACAACTTAAATATTTTCAAGCATAGAGTCCCTAATTCCATGAAAAATAAAAACACTAATCCTTCAGAGGTATTTAAGCTATGTAAATTCTTACTTGGCTCAGAATTAAATGTTAGATACAATCTAGAAAGTTCACCTCCTTCTCCACTGAACCAAATTAAAGATTAACCCTTTTATATCTTCTTATAAATTTAAACATTTGAGAAGATTAACAAAACGAGTATTTTATTTACTATTGAGATATCAATAGGCATTATATTGCATCATGATTTAACTCTAAAATTTCTTGAAACTTATCACTTCTTAGAACATGAAGTTGTAGTTTGTAACTATTTGATAGCTGCAATGGAAACAGAGTAGGACTTGAGTATGTTCAGAGAGGTATTACTTTTAAGGTGGTTTGATTGAGTTTGTTGAAAATGTAGAAAATAGATGTTTTACTTTTGTGAGTTCTTTTTTTGTTGTTGCTCTTTATACCAATCTATTGAGCATCACATCCTTTATCTCTTCTGCACAGGACATCATTAAGGTCAGTCTTATTTCAGAGCATTACATTTTTCTCCATTTGCAAATAATTAATTTTTATAAGATGTAAGATTTTTTTCTCTAAAGAAAAGAAGAAATGCAGTCTTTTAAGCTTTAAGCATTTAAAATTTACAGGAAACAATCAGTCTTTAAGGGGAGTCAACTTCTAATGCACCAGTTGAAAGATAGTGAAATTCATCATTTTAGGATCAAACTATAGAGTAGTAAATACCTTAAATTTTTCATTTTTAACACTTATTAAGGTCAAATATTTGAAGATTATTGAGCACATGCATAGGTCTTAGGATACCCACTTTTGATAGGAAAAATTTTCTAAGAAAAAAAGATTAAAGGAGCACAATAGGATGAAACCAAATTATGCCTTTTAACAGTTATTCATTACATGATTATGGCATAGTTTTCAATCTCTTTGCTACAGTTTTATTATTTTACCCAAAAGTGTTAAAATTCTATTGCCCAAATGTGACTTTATTTATAAATGAAGCTTAAAAAGAATGGAGAATTAACTAATTTCTTTATCATTTGAGTGGGTTCTTTAGAAAAGGATGTTTCCCACCCATCACATACTTTTTTTTTCTCATTCTCTTTCTTCCTGCCCTCTTCGGCATGCCCATGTGCCATTCATATTGATCTCAGATTTCCTAGTTTGTAGTACTATGAACCAATCAAATCCTGTGGATAATAAACTACCTTGTCTTCGGTATTATGTTATAGAAGCACAAAGTAGACTAGAGAACATCCATACGCTAAATCTCCTACTTCCTATGTTTGATGAAATGAAAAAACAATTAAATCATCTGTATTTGTCCCTTTACCTCTACCTAGACCTCATTTTCATTGTTCTATGTGTATCTTAGCTCCCAGNTCCAGAACACTGCATTTATCGGAAAGTAAATTAAATAAATGTTCTCTGTTCTTGTTGCTGCATTGTTCTGAAAAACAGGTCTCATTATTTGAAGATCACAACATTTGTTTTGATACTTTATTGCAATTATTATCTACATAACTTTTAAGCTATTTAAAGAATTTATTTAGATTCTATTTCTGTGATGGTATTTATAATGTTCTAATACCTCTGAGTTTTGTATCTCTGGATTAAAACTTCAAACTCTGAATCCATATATTTTACCCTGCAAATGACATATCTCTCATGTGCAAGGTCAACACTAAAGTACAGATCAGCTACACAAGCTTCCTTTTCTCCCAAAACATACACAGATNTATGGATGTACACATCTTATAGTCACAAACATGCTTAAACAGCCAACTGTTCTAGTTTTATGGCTGAACACCAAAGCTCCCAAACTTCATGACTTGAATGTAGTGACATATTTTGCTCATAAATCTGTACTTTGATCAGGATTTGAAAATGATGGCTTTTCTCTACTGCTGTTATTGTCAACTAAGATGACTGCAAAGCCAGAGGTCTGGAATCCTCTTAAAGCCTCTTGCTGTCACATCAAGTGGTTGATGCTGGCTTGTTAGTCTGGACACCTACATTGTCCCTCCCTTGTAGTCTCAGCCTCCTAGAGTCTGATTACTTGCTTCCAGGTGGGAGCCTCTGGTGAGCGAGACTGTCTTTGATGACAGCCTTAGATGTTAGATGGCATCCTTCTCATTGTATTCTATTGTTAGTGCAGTCACAACAGCACAATAGAGTACAGAGGGAGGAAAGAAGACAATGTCTACATGAATGTGTGGAATCAAAATGTTAAATGTACTTGCTTTGAAGAGGTATAGTCTGCTGCAACAAGCAACAAATAAGATCAAGTTTCTTTACTAGTAATTACAGTTTCAGTAAATGCCACTATAACCCCCTTCTTGCTCAAANCACAAGCCAAGGGGGTCAGGCATTAGTTTATGCCTCCTTTCACTTAACACATCAGAAGTCATGTTTCTCTTNTCATTCATGTATCTTGAATTCCTTGCCTTCTCTCTGTTTGCTTCATCCCTAATAAGCAGAACTTTTTTTTTTCCTTTCTTCTAGATAGCACAGCTNGCTANTTTTTTGAAATCTCTGTATAGTACATTCTCTAAATATATACCAGTCATATTTAATTACAAAAATGAACTTGTATCACTTCTGCTTAAAACCAACATACCTAGTAGGGGGATTTGTCTAAATTTCATTGCATTAAAGTGTGATTTGGGAAAAGAATACTTTTCATATTTGCAACAATGTCCCAAGTAACTGTGATTGTTTTAAATGTCAGGAATTTACATCCATTGTTTTGAGATTCTAAATGCTGTGAATAGAAAGCAAGTTTTTTTTGACACTTAGAAACATACTTTTATTTATTAGATTTTCTAACACGTTACACTACTACTTCTTCTGTGACTAACAATATGGACCATAAGTTTTTTTTTTTTTCATTTCTCTAAGCATCATTTTGGATTGCACCCCAGAGGTCTATTTTAATGTATTAAATGCTTTCAGTGTATAAGTTACATAAAGCAAATATCTTAAAAGGACACATACTACTTTCCCATTACCTACCAATTCTACCATGCTGCTTTATGTCCATTCAAAACACATTCATTTTTATACCAGCTGAGGGTAAAAATGGTAAAGTGTAAGTTAAAATATTTCTATATTCTGTATTTTATCTATTTCATGCTTTTTTATGATCAACGTACACTTGCACAGTAAAGCTAGCCTCTCCCTATACCAACCATAATCTGNGATACAAAGTGCATAAAAGGCTTCAAATTTATATTTATTTATACACATACTTCTTATACAAGAATTTTAACTTGTNACATTTTCTTTTCTTTACCCCTTTCATATTTTATAAAACATTTGCATGAAGCACTAGGAAATACTATAATTTATTTTTATAAAGGCTTATTTTTTTCTGTTTCATTTGCTAATGGCAGTCTTCCTCATGATAATTTTTATTTTTCTTCTAGACTCTGAAGTAGCATGTACTGTGTGTGCCTGTGGCATNCACACATGCCTGCAAGCCNTATGTGGCCTCTCCTTGCTTGATCAAAGCCAGCACAGGAAAGCTAAATTGACTAGGAAGACTATATCCTTTCAACTCACATTTTTCTAATGAAGCATTAGCTACTTTATGAATTTGTCTATTACTTTGGTTTAATTAGAGAAAGTTTGTTCTTAACTTTGTGATAGATAATCTTTTAGGTAACCTCAAGATATTTAGGGTTACATAGAAAAATAATAATTTTCATTTATATGAAGTATGTGTGGTTGATATACTGTGCACCCTAATAAAGCTAGACATAGCGGCCAGAAAATGGTGGCACGTANGCCTTTAATCCTAACATTCTGGAGGCAGAGATCCATCTAGCTTTCTGGAGGCAGAGATCCATCTGGGTCTCTGAATTCAAGGCCACACTGGAAACAGAGCCAGGCATAATGGCATATATCTTTAATCCCAGGAAGTGATGGCAAGAAGCAGAAAGGTATATAAGGCATGAGGACCAGGAACTAGGGCTTTTTCAGCTATTAGGCTTTTAGCATCAGTTCATCTGAGATCCATTTGGATGAGGACTCAGAGGCTTCCAGTTTGAGGAAACAGGATCGGATGAGAANTTGGTGAGGTGAGGTTGGCTGTGGCTTGTCCTGTTTCTCTGATCTTTCAGAATTTACCCCAATATCTGGCTCTGAGTTTTTAATTAATATGACCATTTAGAAATTCATTTACAAATATGGTCCAGTCAGTGTTTTTCAAACCTTTTGTAATTACTTTGATTAGGAATCATTATTTTTCTNATTGATTTGCATTTACAAATTATTTTAGTAAAATTTTATATTTCATAGAAACATTCTANACAGATTAAGAAAAATCAGAGAAGGCCTCCTTGATTTATTAAATAAAATGTTAGTTTACAGAACTCATTTACATAGGATGATATGAATAAAAACANTTCAATGAAATTATTTAGATTTAGGTCATTTTACTAGCTCTCTATTCAAATTATTATGGGTTTANTTATTTGCAATAAAGCATTTTACTAGCTTACTTTCTACTCCTGGAATCTAGTGTGGACACAGCTGGGTCCTCTCCCACAGGGGCTCTCTGAGGGCTGCAGTCTGGATGTTTGCCCATGACTGTAATCTCACCTTAAGACTTGAGTCTGAGGTCTGATTCTGCTCTGAAGTCTTACCAATATTTAATTTCTTATAGTCTATTGAACTTTAGTTCATAGTTACTAGCTGTTTTGACTTGGAAATATTCCCTCAGTGCATGCTATATAGACATTTCCAGCATGGCCATTTGTTTTGTGAAATGTGCAATGTCAAAATGTACTAGACAGTACCAGTTTGATAGAAATCACTATTTTACATTACTTTGAATTAAAAAAAAAACTTTAGATTTTCTTTAATTTTTGTGTGCAAGTACACAAAAGTGTGTGTGTTTGTGTGTGTGTGTGTTTGTATGTGTGTGTGGAGGGCAGCTGTGAATGTGTCACAGTAAATAAGTGGAAAATTGTGTAATTCCATTCTCTCCTTTGTCCATGTTGGTCCCAACAACTGAACTCAATTGTCAGGCTTGGTGATAGATGCTTTTGCCTGCTAAAACAGATCATCTGCTCCAAAATTTTGGATTTCATTATTTATCTTAAAAGCACAATGATATTTTCTGAATTAGTGACATGAATGTTATAAGATATTTCACAGTTAGTAGTAGTATTAGAAACCATATATTCCAGCTATTATCCCTGCAGTTATTAGGGCTATGTTAATTGTTCTAAAGGGAAAAGACTATGATCCACCCTAATGAGAAGTAAGGAACAACGTTGCTCTGTGTTTATGGAGGGTAAAGAGACACCATACATTCCTATTATTTTTTCCTATGGAATAATATTCTTTTTATTCTAGTCTACTGTGATATAAATAAACAAACCTCTCTGGGATGCAGATCACTATTGCTGNAGAAAATGTATGTGATCCTCCATGATCACATCTCATTTCTTCATGAAATGTAGATCCTTAAAAAAGTTTTGCTTACAAAACCTTCTCAGTTTCAAGAGGTCCCATTTATTAATTGTTGCTCTCAGTGACTGTGTTACTGGTGTTGTATTTCAGAAGTGATCTTCTGTGCCAATGTGTTCAAGAGTACTTCCTACTTTCTCTTCTATCAAGTTCAGTGTAGCTGGATTTATGGTGAGGTCTTTGATCCACTNGGACTTGAGTCTTGTGCATGGTAATAGATATGAATCTATTTGCAGTCTTGTACATGTTGACACCCAGTTATGCCAGCACCATTTGTTGAAAATCCTTTCTTTTATTCCATTATACAGTTTTGGCTTCTTTGTCAAAAATCAGGTGTTCATACTTGTGTGGAATAATGTCAGGATCTTCAATTCAATTCCATTGGTCCACATGTCAGTTTTTATGGCAGTACCAAGCTGTTTTTATTACTATAGCTCTATAATAGAGCTTAAAGTCAGGGATGGTGATGCCTCCAGAGGTTGCTTTATTGTACAGGATTCTTTTAGCTATCCTGGGTTTTTTGTTGTTCCATATGAAGTTGAGTAACATGGTCAATAAGACAAAAAGACAGTCTACATAATGTGAAAAGATCTTCATCAACCCCACATCTGACAGAAAGCTGATCTCCAAAATATATAAAGAACTCAAGAAACTAGACAGCAAAATACTTAACAATCCAATTAGAAAATGGGCTATAGAGCTAAACAGAACTCTCAAAGGAAGAATCTCAGATGGCTGAGAGACATTTGAGGAATTGCTCATCATCCCTAGTCATCAGGGAAATGCAAACCAAAATGACTCTGAGATACCATCTTATACCTATCAGAATGGCTAAGATCAAAAACACTGATGACAGCTTTTGTTGGAGAGGGTATGGAGCAAGGGGAACACTCCTGCACTGTTGATGGGAGTGCAATCTTGAACAACCACTTTGGAAATTAATATGGTGGTTTCTCAGAAAACTGGGAATCAATCTTCCTCAAGACCCAGTTATACCACTCTTGGGCATATACCCAAGGAATGTTCAATCATAACACAAGGAGTCATGCTCGACTATGTTCATAGCAGCATTATTTGTAATAGCCAGAACCTGGAAACAACCTACTTGCCCCTCAACTGAAGAATGGATTAAGAAAATGTGGTACCTATACACAATGGAGTATTACTCAGCAGAGAAAAAGAATGACCTTATGAAATTTGCAGGCAAATGGATGGAACTAGAAAATATCATCTTGAGTGAGGTAAGCCAGACCCAGAAAGACAAACATGGTATATACTCACTCATAAATGGATACTAGATGTAAAGCAAAGGATAACCAGACTGCAACCCACAGCTCCTGGGAGGACCCTAGGAAGGATGCATGAGTTGCCCAATGATGGCAAAACGGAGGGGATCTACATGGGCANACTGAGGGTGAGGGGAAGTAATGGGGGAGGCAAGGGATGGGGGATGAGAACATAGAGGAACAGGAGGTTTGAGCTGGAACAGGGACAGAGTGGGAGAGCAAGGAAAGAGATACTATGATAAATGAAGACATCATGGGAATAGGGAGAAACAGAATGCTAGGGAGGTTCCCAGGAATCCACAAGGATGACTCCACTTTAGACTATTGGCAATAATCAAGAGGGTGCCTGAACTGGCCTACTCAGGTGATCACATGGATGAATACTCTGTCGTCATAGAGCCCTCATCCAGAGACTGATGGAGGCAGATGCNGAGTTCGATAGCCGGGCACCAGGCCGAGCTCCAGGAGTCCAATCAATGGGAGAGAGGGGGCCTTCTAGGAGCAAGGGACGAGATGATGATGGAAAGGTGTACAAAGACAGCCAGCCAAACTAGTGGAGACGCATGAACTGTTGACCAATAGCTGAGGAGCCCCCATGGTACTGAACTGGGCCCTCTGGATAGGCGAGACAGATGTCTATCTTGGACTGTTTGGGGACCCCCAGACAGGCAGTGGGATCGGGACCTGTCCCTGGTACTGAACTGTGTTTTTGGAGCTCAGTGCC
>LZPO01117569.1:0-28549 GCA_001675575.1 Neotoma lepida
GAAATAACTGAGTGGTTCTTTGAGTTATTATTACTACACAGTGATGTCTGATACCTTGGTTTAGACTGATCTGCTTTTTCCTATCAAGGCTTTTAATATAAGCTGTACTGATATAACATGTTTATTAGCTCAGTCTTTAATATTAATACCTGAACTGTCTAGGCAGCAGGCAGAAATGACACAGTATCTAGAATTCTAATAACTTACATTACTAGAAATTTCTATGTGACAACACAAATTAACCCCTAAAAATATAACCAGATGGAAGACTCAGATAGCTTGCTAATACTTATGGTACCCACAATGTTGCCGAGTCAGGCCATCACAGCTCAGGGTCATTGCAATACTTTGGCAGCCATGAGACAAAGCTTGTGATAGAGATCCTGGTTGGCTAGTATCTCTATCTTGGAAAATAATTGTGTATAATCTCTTGACAGTTTTCTTGATGGGTTAGCAACTGCTTTTCAATCACTAGGTAATTTAGTCTCTCTCTTTATTTCTATGTAGACAAGAGCACTTTATAAATGTGTTTAAATTTAGCTCTGTCTTGGATGTTACTGCCCTAGACCATGCAAGTGTTTATTCTAAGTGCACAATGGCATAAGAAGAGAAGAGAAATGAAAAAATACAATGCTGCTAATGCCTTTGTTTTCCTTGGCTGGGAAAATACTTCACAGCATGCTGGAAATAAACTGTGGGCATCTTCTTTCTCTCAGAGAGACTACCCGTGGATGATAAATCTAAATTAAGCTGATTGTATCTCCTAAAATTAAAATAGCAATGACAAATGGCTCATTTTTCATACCTATATTTACTTCTTAATTGGCTTTTTCTTCTCCTTAGGCAGGCATTAGTTAAGTTTCTAATTTCATAAAATAAAAATACCAGTTGTTATTATCATGGCTCTCATTTATTTAGTATTTAGTATTCAACAATGTTTGTGTATTTGTTCGCTGATGCAGTGCTGGGTGAGAACTAAGGCCAGGGGTCTTGTACATGCTACACAGTCTGAAACTGAGCTCTCCTCACAGCATGGGACAATATTCATTATGCATTTATTATAAATAGGTCTTGGGGTCAAGCCTAGTCATACAATGATGTACAAGTTACTTGTAGTCCTCTGATCCTAAAAATAAAAGAATCCAGTGATACTTACAGAAAAGAAAACAGATCTACCATAAGTTGTGGAAGAAAAGGATGTGATATGTACAATGGACACAACAAACATCTCAGGATGAATCTAGAGTGGGTAGGAACAAACAATCCACAAACACTTTGATTCCTCAATATACTTAGACAAGCACATGCTTGCTATATGTGAGTTAAAACCAAGAACACCAGCCCATTAAACAAGAGACACACATCCTGCTCTTAGGAAAATTATTATCCATTAGGGAAGACATACTACTAATAGATACATATGTGTGCGATGTTAGGGACAAGGAAATGTCAGCAGTCTGGTTGAGGGTGGGGCTGTTGTAAGGAAACAGTAAAGGAAGAGATCTTGTGAGGTGATGAGATTGGTATCCCGAGTGAGCACCAGTGAGCCTTGTAGAGATCTAAAGAGAAGTTGAAGACGGAGTGGGTGGGTGTGAAGAACCTGCCATCAGTTTGTGCTTGGCAGGGTTCACTGACAGTGGGAGAGCTGCTGAGGCTGAGTAAGGGGGTAATCCAAGGGCCACACTGTTAGAAAGCTTGCTAAGGTTCAGGATATGTAACATTTGGAAAAAATGTATTTCCCCTGGTTGAGATGAAAAGAACTTGAGATGACTTTGAGCAAGCAAGTGAAATCTGGTTTTAATTTTAAATGTTGGCATCAACTGTTACAGGTTAGCTCTCTAGGCCTTGATGGGGTGTTGGGATCATGTGGACATGTTGGAGGGTGTGATAGGTGCTCAAATTTAAGGNCTGTTTCAAATACATTGCTGATGGAACCTTGGTGAATTCAATATGGTGCCCGAACAAAAGAAAACAGATAATCACAATGTAGATAATTTTGGGGTGAGTCGCTGGGTAAAATTAGGCCATTTTATTAATTTGAGAAGTCAATTTTGAGAGTATTGAGAATGAAGGGTAGGAGAAATGCCCAGAGTTGCTCCTTGAAATCACCAAGACTTCAAAGGAGATGGCTTTGGTTGAAGTCAATGGATGAGCGAGAATTAGCTGAGCCTGTGTGAAGAAATGTGGAAATCAGTTTTCACTTTACCCAGGCACTCAGATCAGCTGCAGCATTTAACTCAGATCTAAGGGACTCTGGCATCCANATCTTCCTACTGTTCAACTTCTTGTTTCTAATGACCAATGTTGGGATGAGAAGCATTTGCCTGTTGCCCTTGGGCTCCTCTAGAACTTTTCAATTTTAAACAAAGTAGGGCAATAAGAGTAGCACACAAGTTGATAGACAAAGGTATCGTGGGTGACATCATCTGCTACCATAAAGTTGTTTCCAGATTGACCTGTAGAGGTGACAACTCTTCTGCTACACCACTCTACCATTGTAATGTTCATAATAAATGGCAATGTTTGATTATGTTCAAATTTGCATGCATGTCTTAGTNCACAAATACATATGTATAACAACTAATTTTCTGAGTCCTAGTATGATCTGCTTCAGGTCATTTCTGTCTTAACACCATTGATTAATTGCCTGGAAATAAAATAAAAGTCCTGGCTCACAGTGAGTGTAATCTAATCTTGAACTGTTTGTATCACCTTTTATAAATTTGATAATCTACACTGTTCAAGCAATTCTAAAAAAACAAATTAAATATATATATGTATATACTTTTATGAGTTCTTCTAATTTGTATTTATCTATTCCTCACATTTCAGAATACTTACTACTCACTGTTTTGTAGAACAAACATGATGAGTCTGATACATCTATGTTTTAGATACATACAGTTAGAAAGATATTCCATATAGAAGTTTACATACACCCTTGGCTTTGTCTGTTTGCACACTTTTGCTCTCTTTTGTAATTGCAGACTGGACNTTTTCTCTTATCTGGGATAGAGTATTTTTCTCCTGGATGTGCCTGTCCAATTCAATTTTATAAACTTAAGTTCTGACTACACAGTGTGCTATATAGATTTCTTTTTATAGAAGTTGCTATCTTATGCTATTTCTAAATTTTCTTTTCTTAATTTTTCTATATTGGTAGTACTGTGGGAACAAAGAATTTTTATTTAACTCTATATACTCTGGGACTTGCAATATTGTTAACATGTAGTGTTCATGTAAGAGGTATTTGTTGAGTGACCAAATGAATTCAATGTTGAAATATGCTACATACTAAGGGAGGGGGAGTTAAATTTTCAACATTAAATTTTCCTCAGAAAGTAGGATAATGTGCTGAGAAACAGCATTGAATAGTCATATGACCAAGACTTAAATTGTTCTAGATTTGATACCAATTCTGTTTCTAACTTATAATTCAGATTCATAAAGACTTAACATAAGAGATTGATGTTCCTTTCGTTAATCATATGTTGGTTTATAAGAGCAAGTATCCAACCTGCAGTTACAGAAGAAAGCATAAGGGCATAAACAGTCAAAGCCAGGGGTGTGTATGAACTTGCATGTGGAATTCCTTTTTAACTATGTAGAACATAGAAGATATATCTGATTCATCATGTTTCTTCTACAAAGCAGTGGATAGTAGGTATTCGGAAGCATGCCAGNAATAGATAAACAAACAAAAAAGAAATAACAAGCAATGTTCCAACTTAGATCCTACATTATNCAGTTCTCATGCAGTTCTGGTAACTTGAACACTAATAGAGTCAGAAAAGGCCTGAGGAAGATTAAAAAAAACTCATTCTCTAGAAATATGCAGACAATCATTCTGTTGCTAATCAGAAAGCCTAAGTCAAAGTGTCAGAAAATAAAGTTCAGAGAGTTTGATGATNAGTGTTGGGGTCAAACCAGGAGGCAGATACTGCAGAAACAGGTTTGTTGACTGACTCCTTTTTCACAAGGAAGATATTAAGATAGCCACTAAAATGGAATGATTCCCTCAACACAGATGGAGGGAAGAGAAGATGTGCAAACTGCTTTTTGTAATCTGGAAATGTACTAAATGCTGGGAAACTGAAAAAAAAGTTCATTAGCTGGAAGTGCAGAGATTTAGAGATTGTTACTACTTCCCTAGGGTTGAATAGGGTCTAGAAAATGCCGAGCCATAATTTGTGTGCAATACAGAAAGGCTGAAAGTTTACATAGCTGACATGATTAGCTTTGTAAATACTATATGTGACAATATAAAGAAATGCCTCTGTAGCTAGAAGGGATTCCTTATTGCTTTTCTAGCATGGGGGGCTTTCCTGGCATCTTGTTCAATTAATCTTGGTGAAGTGAATGAATAAACATAATTGACCAATGCCTAGTTAAGGGAATTCTGGACCCAAGAAAAGAGCTGGAATATTTCAGAAATTCAAGTGAGAAAAGATGAGCAAATATGAAGAGATAAAGTCAAATTTGGAAAATAAATTTGATACAAAATCAATAGATTTTGTTGATCTTTTGAATGGAAACGGCAATGGGTGAAGAAAGAGTCTGATAGCTTTACAGTTTCCACATTTCCTTTGGGAACATGGGAAGAAGAAACACAGTGTGAGGACAGGGGAAGAAGATGCATTTANAATGAATGCATTTGAGTTTGTGCAGTCCTAGGACCTAAATTAGCATGGACCAGTAGAAAGTAAGCACCAAGAAACATTCAGTCATATTTCTCATATTAGGAGGCAATAGAATAGTTAGAAGTNTAAGCTNTAGCAATGGCCCAACTTAGTNCTAAAACCCCTCGATTTATCTGTTTTGTCTCCTCCCATCCTGTTCCCTGTTAGCATCACAATCATTTACTGAGTGTTTNTGTGTGGAATGTGCTCCTGAGTCTTTTATCCACTTAGTCACATGTTCTTCACTATTATGCAACAAGGCAGGAGATTCCTCCTATAAGAGAGAAAGGTGGACTGAGGGCAGGTGGGGATGGGAACATGCGAGATCAGGTTGTGGGGNAGGCAGAAGGTGACAGTACTGAAAGAGACTATCGGAAGGGGGGGCGCATTTTGAGGTCAGGTAAAAACCTGGTGCAAGAGAATCTCCCAGGAATCTATAAGGATGATCCCAGCTAAAACTCTGAGCAATAACAGACATCTAGCCTTAACTGGTCATCTCCTGTGACCATGTTGGTGCCTAGCCCAATTGTTATCAGAGAGGCTTCATCCAAAAACTGATGGAAACAGATGCAGACCACAGTCAAACATTAGGCAGCATTTGAGGAATCCTGCAGAAAAGGAGGAGAAAGGATTGTAGGAGCCAGAGGAGTTAAGGACACCACAAGAAAACCCACAGAATCAACTAACTTGGGCTCATCCAGGCTCATAGAGACTGAACTGACAACCAAGGAGCCTGCATGGGACTGACCTAGGCACTTTGCATATATGTTACAGTTGTGTAGCTGTTGGGAACAAAGGCTGTCTCCAACTCTTTTACAGGCTATTGGGACCCTACTCTTCCTGCTGGGTTGCCTTGCCCATGTTTAATACATGGGGAGNTGTTTAGTCTTACTGCAATTTGATATGTCATGTTTTGTTGATACTCATGGGAGACATGCTAAAGGTGAAATTATTAAGGCAACTCCACGTAGTTAACAGAAGAAGGGGTAACTTATAGCCAGTAAAGGGATTGGTTACAGGATCCAGGAGAGGTGAGGTGCAGTCCAGTGGTGTTTCCTGGAGAACTCTGCTCTGTCTACCATCCAGCATCCAGGATCACCAGGAACCAAGGGGCCAGCATGGACTGATCTCCGGTCTTAAAGGCTCTCATCCTGGCCTGCCCTAGGGGGAGGTCCTAGGTAGGTGTGGCAGTTACCNGAAGCCTCACTAGGGGTAATACTTCCAGGTACAACCTGCCCTTTCCTGAACAGAAATGAAGGAGAAGTGGATAGGGAGGTAGGAACAGAGGGTGGATTGGGGGACTGGGAGGAGAGGAGGGAGGGGAAACTGTATAAATTTATTAAAAAAGAGAGAAGTAACATATTTGTAGAGTTGATAACTAATAAAATATCAGAGGCTCTTATTAGAAATGACAGCAGAGTTGGGATTAGAATACAAGTCCCCTTCAATCCACTAACCACGCTCTTTTTAAAAAATAAATGTATTTCTTTTACAGCCTAGCACCAGTATCTCCTCCATCCTCTCCTCTCAGACCTTGCCCCTCAGCCTCCTCTGTTCCCACGCCCAAATCCACTCCTCCTCTGTTNCTGTTTAGGAAAGGGCAGGTCTCCCATGAGTGTTAACAAAACATGACATGCTCTTTTATTAGGTTCATTGTCTGGGTATCAAGACCCTTCCTTCAACCAAGACANCACTTGGCTTATCATACTGTAAAGTATCTGGTGTCCATATTTGTCTCCTTTTCTAGAGAGGGAGTTCTAATGAACAGGAATCGTTTTTGTTGTTTTTCTATTTGTTTTCAGTAAAAATATGTAATTAAAATGATTTTGTAAGCAGGTACTTAAGGCTTGACAGAGAACTGGAACTTGCCAGGTGATTTAGGGTTAGAGCACAGAAAATGGAGACNAGGAAGGAAAAAGAACTTTGTGCAAGATTTGCTGGTAATCCTCTGTAGTTTGCTGCTCGATGCTCCTTCTTTTTTCTAATTTTTTGTTCATCTATGAGCCTTCTGTGATTTTTCAAGATNCTTGGATCCTCTCCTTTTTTTCTACTAGTTGCAGAACTTTCCCACTAAAACTTAACATCGCAGACAGCATATGTACATAAGTGGAGTTTGTGCTTGAAGTGCAGAGCTCTCTGAACTCTACTCACTGCTTTCTCAGTCACACTGTCTCAAAGCATTCCCTGAGTTAAAAAGCAGGCTTCTTGATCTTGTCTTCCATTTACAGTAGCTGTTCCTGCTTTGAACAAACCACATATTTCAGTAACAGCTAGTGAACTATTGGCATTTCATTCCTTTTGGAAAACCTATTTCTAAATATGCTCCCTACTCTCTTTGAAGTAGCTATATTGCCCCCCCCCCACCCCGCTTTGCTTTTTGCTTAAGTGTCTTCTATGAATCTTCCAAGATTCAGTTTAAAATTTACCGTCTCCATGGAGTAGTCACTTATAATTCTAGTTTCCCTGATAATACACTGTCACTCTTTTCTAAAAGACCTCATCTCTCTCTCTCTCTCTCTCTCTCTCTCTCTCTCTGTGTGTGTGTGTGTGTGTGTGTGTGTATGTATGTGTGTGTGTTGGCAGCTACTAATTTATCTACACTATTCTTTGTCTTCAACTTTTACAATTTATAATCATGCAAAGTTTCTTTCCTATATCTGTAAAAATATCCCACAAACACATATGAAGAACTCAGTGTATTTTTTTAACTGGAAGAATGAACCAGTTTTTTTAACAAATTGATTGTATTTTATTTCATAACTTTAACATTCTGTCATAATCTGTAACTTTCAACATTTTCCTATGTATTTTTGTTTTCTAGATATCCTTAAATCTATAGCAGAAGCCTTATATTTCTTCTTCACCTCCCCCTTTCATCATAGTCTAATAATTATGCTCTTGGGAATGTTAGAGCTGATTGTGAATCTTTGTGATGGACACTCTAGTTTTACAAAACTCTGAGTTCTATAAAATCTACTTCCAAAGAGTATCACAAAGCAGATATAAAAGTTTGCAAAATGACAATAAGTATGACTGGATTCAGCTCATAATTGAAATATTCTTTTCTTATATTAAAAATTCCATTGATGTGTATGCCACATGCTAAAGAAACAAAAGCTGTACATAGTCAATGTCTAAAATCTGAGGAGTTTGGAACCCACCCAACTCTGTGTTCCTTGCCAAAACCATGCATGCATGCGTGTGTGTGTGTGTGTGTGTGTGTGTATGTATGTATGTATGTATGTGTATGTGTGTGTGTGTGTGTATGTATGTATTAGTGTGTGTGTCTCCATGAACCTATCACCCAACTGTGAAGAGACATGGTAAAACCAGCCTTGGCGTTACATATTTCTAGGTGCCTCAGATAGACAAAGCCAATTGTTTTCTTTGAAGTGGTAGTTCCTGAGCACTGTGGAACTGTTCTTATATTTATATGTCATTGCCTTATTATATAAGNGGAACTTGAGGCACTGTTCCTTCTTCCCTTTTAAATGATGGTATTTCAGGATGTCCCACAGCTTGTCTGATTATTTCTGTCTCTCAGCCTAGTTCTAGAGTACCAGGGCCAAGTACTCACATTTTCATCTCACATCCTCCCTTCCCCCAACATACCTCAGCAGGCATGGTATGAGATATGACTTCATGTGGGAAAGGTGTCTGAATTTGCTGTTTCACTGTCTCTGTTCTTTGGCATCTTCTATCCCTATGTGGGTGCTAGCTTACTCAGAGTCAAAGGAAAGAGTGATTGGAGTATGATTCTTTCCCCCTTATTTTTTCTCAACTTACATTGAGTTCTCTGGCAATCATGTGCACTACATTCTCTGCAACAACNGTTCATTTATGAGGAGGGTCAATCTCCATTTCTCTATTAACTGCCTTCCTCTGGATGGACAATCAAAGTAGCATGAAGCGTTGTATTTTTCCCTATTATCAGATTCTCCCTACTTTGTTTCTAAGGGAAATTTTAAGCCACTGGCCCTCTTCTCTGCCCTCTCTCCCTCAAGCAGCTCACTTTTCAATGTAGGTTCTTTGAGCTTGGCTCTTTTGTTCTTACTTCTCAAGAGACTAAAGAACATCATCACTAGTGTCAATGCTCCAAATATTACAGAGGATGAATATATCTATTGTGCTTTTGGAAACATTCTTTCTACGATCTGTGGTAGTAAAGACAGGATGACAGATGCTCTGCAAATGCCCTCCTTGTCCACAAAAGCCCTTCTTTAGAGATCTGTTTTCTATCCACGACTCATTTGAGATGGCAGGAGCAAAAGCCAGATCATCTTATATGATGGCCATCTCCTTAATGAAAATTCTCTCGATGAATCGCTAGATTTTCTTGTTCTGAGTGAGGAAGCAGTCAGGATGATGGGATAGATTAGCAACCCCTTGGTAAGTCATTGAAAGTCTGTTTAGTCCTACCCTCAAATATGAAGGAGCAGTCATTCATGGTTCTCAGAGATAATGATTTTTGTAAAATTTCAAGACAGTAGGAAAGCCCAGATGCAAATCTTGTATAATTGTTCCTTTATTTCTCTGAGTTCCTTTAGCCCACAGCATAGTTCCTTATACATCAAAACCAATGTAAAAATGAGAGAGCATTTAGTCAAATAAATAGCATATTCCAGGCAAAAGAAAATATTTTCCTCTCAACATAATTAAAATTTTTATTGTAAGACAATGGAGCTTTTATTTACTTAAGCAATTAATCTAGATAAGCCTTTTCTTAGCNATCATAATTTGTATTCACTGTAAAACATTTGGATTACTGTGTGTAACATAATGACATCATGAGATCTCAAGGCACCATTTCTTTTCTTTTTATTTGGCTGGGAACCTAAAGATTTTCCACATAAATCTATTTCTACTTTTCCATGTACAGTGTAAAAAGAAACAGTCTGCCATGAAGGAGGATAGATAGACTTTTGGGAGATAAAATAAATGAATTGGAATCTCTCATTNATGTGAGCCTAAAGTCTAGGATCTGGAAAGTATTAATCAAATGGCAAGGAGGAAATATTTATAATAATTTCCTAAGAATGGTAGTGTGTGGATGTGATGCAGATATAGATTATAGATATGCATACACACACACACACACAAACCCCACTTATACACAGTAGGAGATGTATATTCCCTACAAAAATGACAATTGTGATTAAAAGGTAGGCAAAGCTTTTGTGGTTCCCTGGGTTTAAACAAATTATTTACGAACCTATTTACACATTATTTCTATTTATTATTTTTACTTAGCCATTTATATATTAAGAAATTCAAAGCTAAGTTGTGCCTGTGAGTTAACATAGCCACCGTGGAATACTGTCTATAGAAGTTATTTGACTATATCAATAGCTTATTTTCATGAAAATATTTCACAAATATTGTGGCTAGGTCACTAACAGAAATCTTTTAAGTTTTATTATCATTTAGGGTAAATACTTTTTCTTAAGTCTTGTTTTTTTTTCTATCCTATTATTGTATTTGCAGTTAAAGTCATAATTGTGTTTGTGAGCAAATAGCAGATCTTATTTGTTAGTAATGAGAACAGAAGATAAAAATTAGTCAGACAATTTAGGGATAGGGGTCTTGATTTGTGTGTTTGGTCAGAATCCAGAAATGTTTCTGGTTAACCTATGTCTCTTAGATGCTCTAGAAATTCCCCCCACCCCCAGGCCATCTGTGATTGAAGGGCAGGTAGAAGCATATGTCTATAATCTTAGGTGGGTGCCTGGGGGTCCTCCCCCTTCCTCCTCTGAGAGAAGTTAATAGTTCTGTCACCATTACCACAGATATGGCATCAGCATCTCCTTTCTGCTTACTTTGTTGCCCTGACTATAGGCCCAAGGTATTCTAGAATATCTCAGTAATTGCTGCTCCAAGGTGGCTGCTGTTCATGACAGGCCAGGAGGAAATTCCTTCACTACAACAGATTTTTCCAGAGCAGGATATGAATGACTGTAATAGAGCAGACTAAAANTCACAGAGAGAAAATAAAAATGAATTAATAAAAGAAACGACACCTTTTCCCAGTAAGAAACAGCTTTTCTTTGCTGTTCTTTGCTCTGACAACTAAACCCTATAGACTCTACTTTCTTCTCTACTGCCTAATTTGTGACAACTTATGCCTTGCCCTTCATGCTCTAAATCATAGAGAGAGACTGTGGTACATCTCTGAAGGAAAAGGTGTCCTGGTAGTCTGAAGCCAAGGAATACCTGTAAGTGTTATAGCTCGGAAGAGAAAAGTATCCTGGCAGTCAGAAGCCAATGAATACCCATAGCTCTGAAAGGAAAGTTATCCCAACAGAAGTGTTGCAGCTCTGTGCCTGTGGGGGAAGGTTTGTCCAGCAAAGTGTTACAGTCCTTGTTCCAGAAAAGGTTTCCCTAATGCAAGTGTAACAACTTGACTGCAGCAGGGGAGGGTTTCCCCAGCAAGGTTGTTACAGCTCTGCTCTGGAGAAGTGTTATAGCACTGTTTAGCTTCCTGGGAGTGTAACGGTTCTGCACTAGCAAGGGAAAGTTTCCCCAGCCAAAGTGTTACAATTCTGCTCTGCTCTGGCCATGTTGTTACAGCTCTGCTCTGCTAAGGGAAAGTTTCCTCCTTGGAAGTATAGCAGTTTTCTCTGCTCCAGGGAAAGCTCTGCTCTGCTTTTGGTGAAAGAAAGTTGTTACAACAGACCTCACTTCAGAGATTTATTGGGAGAGAGGAATCCAGAAGAGTGGCTGCCTCTGCCAGAGTGGAAAAACGCAGTCCCAAACTGAGCAAGTACAGGGCTTACATAGGGCTTCTTAAGGGCAGAGCTTTCCAGGGTGAAGATTTTCAGGGNGAGGCTCTCAATTCCTGAGCTTGGGACTAGCGCAGAGATTGGTTGGATTTTTGTGCTTAAGGATTGATTGGATTTTGTGCTCATGGATTGGTTGGTTTTCATGCTCAGGGATTGGTTAGATTTCAAGTCCTGAGTTGGGTAGGAGCAGGGTGTGTTTCCTTGGTTATGGTCTCAGGGTCAGGGTGTTTTTTCACTGGCCCTTTTTTTGCCCTACAGGGACACTTGTGATATTCCCTTCTTCCTTTGCCTAACACCATTTTTCACATGTGAAACCAATGTGTTATCAGGGAGACAGGGAGTGTGGCCTGAAGGTGATTTTGAAAAGTNATAGTAAGAAAAGGAAAAGACAGATCAAGTCTCTGCCCAACAAGATCAAGTCTCTGTTCACAGAAAGTTCCAGAGCACAACTATCTTCTGTAGGTGTGGGCCTTTCCAGAAGTAATCACCTCATGAAAACTTGACTTCCTCATGTTTTCTAACTGAGAACTACTCTCTTGTGAGGCACATAAGATAGTGTTTTNTTTCCAAGTCTGGACTTGATCAAACCACCCTTATCACTCCTGTCTCCCAGTTTGCATTGGTAGGAGCGTAGTGTGGTAGGACCTTCAGGACCTGGTAACAATATCATCTACCAACATCACCAATGGAGTTAATTAAGGAATACTTGCTAATGATTACTTTAAATGATTCTTGTAATAGTTGACTTATTTATATTCATAGGGTATTATGGTTTAAATTTGAAATGTCTCCTATAGGCTTATATATTTAATCCCCTAGTAGTTCTGTTTGAGGGAGATTATGGACCCTTAGGAGGTGCACTCTTGCTAGAGGAAGTGTATCACTGGAGGGAGGAGGGGCAAATTTTGAGGTTTTATAGCTTCACCACTTTTCCAGTTCACTCTGTGCTTACTATGTGGTGAGTTCTCAGATACCTGCGCCAGATGACTGCTGCTATGCCTCCCCCAACATTATGAACATTCTCTCTCTGGATCCATAAGCCCAAATAAATTCTTTCTTCAATAAATTGCTTTTAGTCTTGATGTTCTCATCATAGCAACAGGAAAGTAACTAATGTAGTAGGTANGTAAACATTCATTTTATTGCAACAATTTTTGATTGTAGAAGAGACAATACAGTTACTTTTAAAGACAGATAAGGCATTCACTATCAACGTTAGATTATAAACCAGATGTGCATCAGCTTAAAAAGCTAAATTTATTAATTTAATTAATTTTAGCTTTAAAAGCCTAAAATTTCATTTTAAGTGACATGTACAAGTTCCATTGACCCTTAAAAAGAACAAGATCACTTAAATGGCTATTGAGAATGGATATGTGCAAATTTTTTATGTAGACTTTTAAAAATTCTTTTCTCACACATTACATCCTGACCAACATTCCTCTTGTCACCACTTTTTCCAGCCCCAGCCCCCCAATCTCCCCTTTCCCTGAGATCCACTCCTTCTCCATTTCCATTCAGAAAAGAGCAGGCCTCTCATAGATATCAACCAAACATGGTTGTTGTTATTTGTTTTTTCCTCTTTGCTCTTTTTGGGGGCCTGCCACCCAGCTCCCAAATAAATGACATACAGAGGCTTATTCTTATGAATGTCCAGCCTTAGCTTGGCTTGTTTCTTGCCAGCTTTCCTTAACTTAAATTATNCTGTCTACCTTTTGCCTCTGGGCTTTTCCTGTTCTCTTACTTCTNTAAATCTTACTCTTATTCCGTGGCTTGCTGTGTAGCTGGGTGGCTGGCCCCTGGGTCCTCCTCCTTCTCTAGCTACTTCTTCTCTCCTCCTGGATTTCTCCTTTTATTTATCCTCTCTGCCTGCCAGCCCTGCCTATCTTTTCTCCTTCCTCGCTATNGGCCATTTAGCTCTTTATTAGACCATCAGGTGTTTTAGACAGGCAAAGTAACACAGCTTCACAGAGTTAAACAATTGGAACATAAACAAAAGTAACACACCTTAAATAATATTCTCCAACACATGGCATAGCAGGTTATAGTAAGACTAGGCACAAATGCTCATATCAAGGCTGGATGAGGCAAGCCAGCAAAAGGATATGGGTTCCAAGAGCAGGCAAAAGAGTCTGAGACACCACCCATTTCCACCGTTAGAAGTCCCAACAAGAATACCAAGCTATGTAGCCTGGTGGNGGTGGAGCATGCCTTTCATCCCATTGCTCTGCAGGCAGGGGCAGACAGATTTCTGTGAGTTCGAGGCCAGCCTGTTCTACAAGGGGAGTTCCAGGATAGTCAAGATTACACAGAGAAACCCTGTCTCAAAAAACAAAACAAAACAAAACAAAACAACCCAACCAAACAACCCACCACTCAAACAAACAAACAAACAAACAAAAATCAAGTTGCACAACATAATATACACACAGAGGACCTAGCTCAGACCCATACAAGCTCCATGACTGTCACTTAGTCTCTGTGAGCCCCTATGAGAAACAACAGAAGCATAGCATAAATAGGAAGAGAGACAAAAAATTTAAGTAGGATTAAATAATAAGAGTAGAAGAAACTTGG
The DNA here is from genome assembly GCA_001675575.1 of Neotoma lepida. Taxonomy (NCBI): domain Eukaryota; kingdom Metazoa; phylum Chordata; class Mammalia; order Rodentia; family Cricetidae; genus Neotoma; species Neotoma lepida. Next base: position 14,036 of record LZPO01117569.1, read on the forward strand.
AAAATAAAATGATGCCATTTAGAAAATAGTGCTTGGAGGGGACCTGGTCAGGTTTGTATTTGAAAGGGAAAGATTTTCTCACAATCCCTGAAGAGAGTACCTGAAAATACATAAACAGAAAACAGAAAAGGAAAAAAAAATCTAAATATAAAAGGAAATGAGGGACCAGTGAAATTACTTAGCATGTAAGGACCCTTGCCAAGNGACCTAATCTGAGTTTGATCCTCAAAGTCCACATACAGAAAGAAGAGAACTGACTCCACAAAGTTGACCTCTGACCTCCACACGTGCCATATGGTGCAGTGTCCATGTGTATACATTATGCACTCATGTACACAGACAATAATAATAAACAATAAAAACAATTGAAAGGAAATGGGCNGGAGAGAAATTTGAAGAAGGACAAAGGTTAAGGCAAGACAGAAAGAGGGAAAAATTGGTGGACATGAAAAGGAAAAGGAGCCTCCGACCAACATCCAGTTTTTAGGGTCAGAGAAGCAAACATCCAACTGTTTCTCCTTCTCCACTATAAACATACAATTCCTAGGAATCTCATCAGGAAATACCAGGGAAAGAACATGTACTAAGCTCCTTGTGAAACATGGGAGGTCTTGGATGCATGCTCAAGTGGGGGGCACAGAGAAAGAGTTGTGTGGGATAAAGTTTTTAGAATAGTTATTACTGCTGTGAGCAAACACACAGGCAGGTAACAACATGGCAGCGGCACCACGGGTTTTCAGGCCCCGGCAGCAGAGGCAGCCATCGTGGTGGGCTCTCTGAAGAAAGGAAATCAGGGCCCATATGGCAGAAGTGGGAGCCTCGTTTTACACCTTTCNGAGGATGGGGGAGGTTTCACAGCACACAAGCCTGTGCAAGATTCTGATTCTCAGCAGGAGGCTGGGAAGGGGGTGGAGAAGGAAATGTGTTCACCCTACCTGATTTGAAGTAAACTCACTTCCCCAGTGAGAAACCTTGGCATCTGGAAGGTGATAGCTGGAGACTCCCAGTATCTCAGTAGGGTGCCTGTCAGAGTCTGTGAGAGAGGAGGGACCATTGCAGGGATGCTTTTTAGTCTGAGTAGCAGCTGGATTCTAATATTACATTCTGACANAGTCCTAGTGGCTTCGGGCTTTACTTTGTCGGATTATAATTCTATCCAAGGCATCTCTAGAGCCACCTCACTTACCTCATTTATCAAAAGGGAGAGACAAAGGAGAAAGAGGCTTCTCAGTGATCTTTTGAGAGGAAACACGAAAGCCATTGAAATGTCCTATATGGCTAATGCTATGACACTTAATCGCAGCTTTCTCTTGAAGTCCAAACCCCACTTGTATGTCTTACTTCTTGAGACATTCTTGGAGAAGCCCACATCCATGCTCTGGGGTGTATCTTCCTGTATTCTCCTTGAGCACCCTTTTTTTCCTCACTCTCATGTGCTTAAGCTTCTATGAATTTCTCTTTAATGAAATCTCCAACTTAGCTTCAATGTGGTTATGCTTGAACTTCTTTTCTGTGTCAAAGCCACANATGCCAATCTGGCCTGGGTTAAGCTCTCTTTAAGATGAAGAGAACTTCTCAGGCTGTTGAGGGCGACAAATCTAGTGATCAGTGATCAGGTAGCTGGATAGCTATTATCAAGTTTGAAAGGCGCTGGGGCTGGAGCCCCACCCCCTCCAGTCAACAGCCTATGAAAGGAGGACTGGAATCACAGGCCTCTAATTACCTCTCAGAAGAATGACCTTGTGAGGCATGGATTTCAGTTAGTGTTCTATTGCTGTGAAAAAAAACCATCATGACCAAGGCAACTTTTAAAAGAAAGCATTTAACTGGGGGCTTGCTTACAGTTAGTCAGGGGNTTAGTCTATAACTATCATTGTGGGGAGAGTGGCAGCAGGCAGACAGGCAGGCATGGCTCTGGAGCAGTAGCTGAGAGAGAGAAACTGGGCCTGGTGTGGGCTTTTGAAATCTCAAAGCTGTCCTCCAACAGGACCACACCTCTCAATCTTTTCTAACAACTGGGAACCAAACATTCAAATACATGAGATTATGGAGGCCCATCTCATTCAAACCTCTACATTTCCTTCCCTCTGCCCATAGGCTTTGTAGTTATAGCATAATGCGGAAGTCATTAAGTCTAACTTCAAAACACCCCATAGTCTTTGAAAGTCCAAAATCCAAAGACTGAAACTCAGCAGGGAAAACTCCAAATCCTATATCTCTATGTCTGATGGNAAAGTACTTAGATGGCTCTTTCCTTCAAACTTTGCTTATTGTAACATACTTCTCTCTCTTGGGCTGGTTCCACACTCTGGCTGCAGCTCTCCTGGGCAGGAATCCCATGGCTGTGGCATCCCAACGTTTTAAGGTCTCCAATGCAATCAATCCAGGTTTTACCTTAACAACTTCAAGCAATGGCCTCTCCAGGCTGCATGCATGGATTCTTCTGCTAGTGCCTCCCCTCCATGGCTTTCCTTATGGGTGGAGGAAGAGGCCACAATGCCTGTATACCTGTATCTTTCTTAATAAAGCCAGAACCACAGGGCTGAAGCTGCAAAGTTCTTCTGCTTGATTGGGATGGAAACTGGCCCACTTCTTGAATAATATTTGCATAAGCTTTAACTTGTTGATGCTTTTAAGTTAAAGAAATCGCTTGGACGTTTTCCTCTTGAAGACTGCAGAATTATTTGGGCAGGGTCTTGTCCTGAGGGCTCCATCCCTTTACTGCATTTAGCATCAGGCCTTTTTAAAATTTCTTATCTCCTTGAGCACAGGACTTGGTTCCAACATCACATTTCCTGGTGCTCTTTTTCTCTGTGAACTGTTCATTTGCTTATGGCCCTTCTTACTCCTTTTCATTGTAGATTGTAGTGATAAGAGTGATCACTAATAGTCATGTGACATGGCCAATATTAGGCTATCTTGAGATTTCCTCTGACATTGATGATATCAGTCCAAAATTCTTCAACTCAGCCTCCAGCAGAATTTTGCACAAGGGTAAAAAGCAGCCGCATTCTTNGCCAAATATCACAATACTGATCTCTAGTATTATTCTCCTCTAAAAGTTCTTGAGCTGGGTCTCCATAGTCCATATTACTCTTAACTATCTTCTTTGCTCCTACTAGAGGGGCCCATTAAGCAAGCCCTGCTCAAAGCATTCAACCATTTTCCTAATGCAAAGTCCCAAGTCCACATCNTGGCAACAAGCAGCATGGTCAGGCCTGTTACAGCAATACCTCACTCCTGGTGCCAACTTTTATCTTAGTTATTGTTCTATTGCTGTGAAGAGACACCATGACCAACTTTTAGAAGAAAGCACTTACCTGCGGGCTTGCTTACAGTTTTAGGGGGTAAGGAACATGAGAGCAGGCAGGCATGGTTCTTGAGCAGTAGCTGAGAGCTTACATCCTGATGTGTAGACAGGATGTAGAGAGAGAGAGAGAGAAAAAAAAATTAGATATGGCTTTTGAAACTTCAAAGCCCACCCTTAGTGGCATACCTTCTCCAACAGGGCCACACACCCTAATTCTTCTTAGACAGTCCAGCAACTTGTAATCAAACATTTAAATATATGAGTCTATAGGGTCCATTCCCATTCAAACCATGACAATGTACAAGGCTAAATTGCATAGAAAATCATTAATAGATAATAACATACACATGATTCTAAGAGTCTTAAGACTTATGAAGCTACTCATTTAGCAAGAGACTTTTTGGTAAACCACAAAGACATACCATTATTCTCTCCTACAAGAGTCAGTTCAAAGGAGCCCAGCAATCATCTGGATAGGACAAAGTGTGTAAGAAAACCTGCTTGTTCTTGAGACTTTAGAAATAGTATAAAGTTGGCCCGAAGTATATCACAGTGGGCCCTTTAGCCATGGTCCACGCTTACCCTTTGAGTGTCTGTTCTGTCCTGATGCGGAACAAACTTTGTCTTCTACATGACACTTTATGTTCTTGTCAACACTGTTTCAATGGTGATCAAAAGGACCTTGGAACTGAGAGGGTCCATGGGAAACTTCATGACAATGGTACAGTTTCCAATTCTTTTTGCTAAAACATCACCTCTATGCAAATGAAACTGATTTAGTATAGGTGGGTAGAAGCTGCAAGGTTTGTGAAAATACAATCACTGGCTCCACTTGTTTCCATTTTAGTGAGATATCAGCCAATTTTCTCCAGAGAAACAGAACCAACATGGCATGTGTGTGCTTATTAATGATATATATATATATATCCATGCATACATAATATATATTTATTTAACATATTTAAATAAATAAAATTTATTTGAAATTTATTAAGAATTTCAGACTGCACTTTTAGAGTATTCACCCCTCCCCTGTTTCCTCTCGATCCACCCACTATTCCATACCCACCCAACTGTGAGTCCTCAGTTTTTACAAGCACATTGAGTCCCAGCAGTGTTGTGTGGCCATCCACTGGAGCACAGTAGGCCTACTAGGGGCCACACCTGTATAGAAAATGAACTCTCCCTCCCCTGGAAGCTCTCAGTTATCAAGAACTTTTCAGATAGGAATGTGAATTTGTGTTTACCTCCCCTCTCCATGCTGGAATTTTACCTGAAGAGCTTGCGCAAGTNTGGTGCATACTGTCACAACCACTGTGAGTTCATGTGGGTAATTTCCATTTTGTGTCTAGAAAATACTGCTTAGTTTGGAGAGTTGGAAGCTGTTAAACATGCAATGTTTGCGGCAACCTGCAGTCCTATCAAAGAACAGACTTTACTGCACAACTCAGGAAGTCATCTCATGGCTGAGTTTTTTTTTTCCCCTTAGGAGACTTATCTGTTTTTGTTTGAAGACAGTAAGTTGACTGAATATGTCCACATATATTATGAAAAGTGATCCATTTTGGACAAAGTCTACTGATTTAAATATTAATATAATATTAAAAAATATACTCACGAGAAAATCTAGGATTATTTTGTCCTACCCTCATTAACTCATATAAAGTCAGCCATCTCACAGGTTTGAAGTAGGACCAGTTAGCCTGCAGTGGCATGCAACATAAATACCTGGTCAAGTAGTACCACATGGATCATACTGTATCAATATAGAAAGAGTAAAGCAACATTGTATAAATTACATAATGACATCTACTATACTAGAAAGCATCTTCATACTATGATTTTGCAAACTAAACTGGTAGTCACAAGCCTGTTGGTATATTCTGCTTGGAAAGTAGAGAGGGGAGGTTCACATACTAGATTTGTGGTGCCCCAGACTCCACAAACCCAGGGTCAAATAGCCTGCCTTTTCATTTAAGAATACACAATCATGTCAAGTACTTACAATCTGCTAAACCAGAGTTTCTCTGCTTTCATGGGGCCACAGTGGTGGTTTACAGCAGGCTTTTGGAGTGCTGTAAGGAGTCAGTAGTAAAAAGAAACAATCATTTGTACAATCTAAATCCTTTAAACACTTAAATCATTGTTCTCAATAGTATAATTTAAGCAATAAAAAGCAGCACTATTAAATTGTCCAAAAAAAACCCTCCAAAATCATAGATTCAAAACCTCTGTTCTGATAAATTGTACTCCTTATTTTGTAATATAAAAAACCAATTAGCATTAGTACTATTGAGAAATAGGATTGCCTTATAAATCTTCTCACACCCTTTCTAAGAGAAGCATTTCAGTATTCTTTTATGGGTCCTGGGTACTCAAGGGTGTGAGACCTTTATCATTCCTTCATGAACATTGATGGAAACCAGAATTAGTAAGAAAGTGCTAAGTCAGGTTCAAGAAATATTTCATTTTTGCTATAGTGGAGCAATGGGCCATGACTGCTTCCTGGAAGTGGTGCAGATGGACTGTTGAACCCAAAGACTTTTATATCAATCTCATGAATTGCAGTTATCTGTAATGTATACTAGTGAACACTTCAGTAGGGTATTTACTTAGTGGTAGAAATGTTTGCTCTGGGTGGCATTTCTTTTGGTCCTTGTAATTTACTTATTTTATTAGATGTACAATCACATTAACCTCATGGGCCAACGTGAGTAACGTGCAGATTTTTAAAAAAATTGTTAATTTATGCTTATAAGTGTTTTGCCTGGATATATGTCTGTACTCCATATGTGTGCCTCATGCCCATAGAATCTAGAAGAAGGTATAGGAAATCCTGAAAATGGAGTTACAAATGATGTTGTGCGCTACCCCTTGGGTGCTGGGAATAGAAGCAGGATCCTCTGGAAGAGCAGCCAGAGCTCTTAACCATGGCGACATTCCTCCAGACCCTAGCATCCAAATTTTAAAATGTTTTTCATAAGCCATGTTGTAGTTGCCATGCTCTTTCTTTGAGACTTCTGTACTTCTGTCCCTTCGTGTATCAGCATGTCATTCCACTTTGGCATCAACAGGCTGTGTGATAAGCATGAGGTGTCCTGAACGGTCATCCCTGTGTAATAGCTTAGTTGTCAGGTTGGAAAAAGGAGTTCTTTACAAAGCACAAGGAAGGAGTTCTGAGAGCTTGCCTTTCCAAGGACATAAGAACAGAAACCACTACCAGCTTGACAGCTGGCAGGTCACAGACACCATGCTAGATATCTCATGTTTCATTTATTTCTTAAGAAACTTCATTTAATTGTTATAGCCACACTGGAAAAGTACAGTGGGTCATTTTTAACTTTAGAAATTACTTAAAATTAAAAGCTGTTATTTTGTAACCAANTATATCCATATTTGTAAAACCTTAATATCACTAAAATATGGAAGTGGTTTAAGAACAACTGAGCTTACTCACGGTTAGAAAAGGTGTCTCAGCTTCATTCTGATGTGTAAACAGCTTCTTTTGAAATATGGTATGGTGTTTTGAATGAGAATGGCTCCCATTTGCTCATATATTTGAATGCTTATCCTGAACTGTTTGGGAAGGATCAGAAGGTGTGGCCTTGTTGGAGAAAGTACATCATTGGGGGTGGTTTCAAAGCCCATGCCATTCCCAGTTAGCTCTCTCTCTGCATTGTGGTTGTTGTCTCAACATATAAGCTCTCCAGTGCCATGCCTGCCTACCTGATTCCATATTCCCTGCCACTGTCATGCTTGTTATGGACAACCCTCTGAAACTATAAGCCAGCCCCCAAATAAATGCTTTCTTTTGTGTGTTGCCTTGGTCATGGTGTTTTATCATGGCAATAAAAAATAATTAAGACACATAGCTTCTCCTAGGGAGATATACAGTATAGTCTTCTGGATCTTCCCTTGTTCCATAGCTCCTCTGGGGGGCGATTCCCAGAAGCAGGCTATGAACATCATGTACCCAATGTAGCTTCTGGAATGCAAAGGACTTGGTGCTAGTGAGGTTTTCTTTGCACATTTCCTGCAGACAGTCAGTGTTAGAGTCTAGGTTCCAGAGATTGCTCATCTCAGCAGTGTCAGGGGCATCCTTTGAACAGGAGCTCAACTACAACANGCCTAGGTTACCTATTGCTTGGACTGACGTTGTTCAATATGAAATCTTTGGCTAATCGTCTCCAGTAAGTTACACACTTAACAATTCTTAAAGAATATTCTTTCGTGTAGCCAGATCAGCTACCCTAAATGCTTGTCCTTTCCAAGGCATCTTTAAACTAGTAGATAAATTCAAGACATAGGAACCAAGAAAATTGGCTAACTAATCATAGGCATCACTGCTGGCTCTACTTGGCTGCAGCTGGCCTCTGTAAGTATATCTNTGTGTAGGTGTTCTGTCATTTCATCCCAGGATTCCTCACAGCATATTAGCCTCAAGCTCTATCTTTTCTCCTAAGCTTCAGCTCAACCTACTTTATCAGTCTCCCTGCATAAGTTCTGTTCAGGTAGAGAAGGTTAGAACACATGCATTGACTTCACTCTCCCCTTGCCATTACCTCCTACTGCCCTCTGATGGACTTTTATCACAGGTAGCCATAGAATCTTCATTATTTAGGGCTCAATGGCAGATGCTATGATAGTGGCTTCCATTGAACAGATCTGCCCATTGTCCATGGCATTTTTTAAATGACTTAACTGATCTTACAAGAAGAGGAGGAGTCAGCGCATCGATTCTGATACAGCTTTTTCAGTAATGAACACAAAAGGATGAGAAGTTAAAGAATGTACTCAGAGCACCTTTGCTACTACACAGNGGGCAGTGTTTTAGCAGGAAAGTGGACAGAGGTTTNTTTGGAAAATGAACAATTTAAAAATGCTTAAGTGTTCCACTTTTCTCCTTTGATTTATAGTGTTTTTCCATCCACATATATTCCATATTCAGATGATGAAATGATTAATTTTCAAGCCTGAGAATCTTGATTAAAGCATTAATCACCATGTAGCAAATTAGCTTAAGACAAGATTTAAAAAAAAAAAAGTGTGTTGGTTTGTGTTGTCTCCGTTTTCCCACCAATTGCTGCCTCTGCATGAAGAAAACAACACCTTAGGTGTGAAATATTAGCACAAAATATCACAGCATCTTGGAAAAAAAGTTATTTTCTACCCAAACACTTCTACTCAAAGTGTTTCAGCCAACAGTTACACTATTTAAAAAGCCCTTGTTTTCATAAGTGGTTAGTGTTCTTTGTACTTTAGTTTTGGTCTTTTTAAAATCTAGGTTCTCTCTGAAGCACTCTACTGGGTAACATAAATCTGAACATTGCTAGTACTTAGAAGTGTTAAACCATTTCTGAAAAATCTCCACNAAAGAATTTGTCCATGCTACAGATAGTTGTAGAAATGTAGCCTTTAAAGCAATAACTTAGATCTTTGCCTATTTTTTAATTGATACATTTAGGGGAAGGTTATATGGTGAAAGTACATATTTTCATCAAATAATATATAATCATCAAAACTTTATTTATATGCTATCAACTAAGTAGATATAAATTTGGAATTCTTTTGCTAGTATAGAACTCATGTTTGCTAAAAACAGTCCATTGAAGTTTAAGAAGGAAGTACAAGGGGTGTCACCATGGTTTGAATATGCAGGCTTTTGAGCAGCATGAATAGTATATTTCCATTTGACAAAAAGGGGAGGGAGGTAAACTGTATGTTTTTTTATGAATCAAAATTCTTTGGAAAGATGAGCAAACATAATAATCGTTACTCCAAAGTTANGAAGAAGTNGCAGAACATATCNAGATCAGAATGTGAAGGAGGGATTCATATCCTGTGACCTTCAACTGTATCAATGTACTATTTACTTAAAATTAATTTAAAATATTTCAGTTTAATAAAATGAGCTTATTGAAGCCACCTATTTCTGTAAGNCAGCTGTTATTCTTAGCTGTTCTATTCATGTTCTTTATATCTGAGGATTTCTAAATAATCAAACTGTAACACCTGGAATATAAATTACAAATAAATGTATTGTAATTAAAATATGAATGTAATCATTTTATATTTGTTGAAAATATTTTATAAGACTTTTTTNAAGAAGGATCAAATAAATATTGCAAGAAAGATAAAGGCCCCAGAAAGTTGAGATAAGATGAGCTAAATTAGTAGAGAATTCATTACAAATTAATTCTTTTACTTCTACCTGATCAGGGTTTGTAAAATAACATATTNTTTGTATGTCAANGTTGATCTTCTGAACTGTAAACACTTGTGCTTTGTAGATCTCTTTGTTCCTTTAANGAAGTAAGTATTTAAGTGTTGTAGGAGGGAAGACAGATATAATTACCCTTATTTAAAGATTTGGATAGGGTGAATTCATTCTGTCTTTGCAATGTACATGTCTATCATTTTATTGTTACTTCAATTAGCTTTTTCTCAGTCTCTGAAATGGAGTCTAACCATAATATTTGTCTTACAATATTTGTACCATGAAANNCAGAGTTGGACTACGGTNTTGATACAGTGGGAAAAAAGGATGAGATAGCATTTCATAGAGGGACATATGCAGAGAGCACTGAATTAACTGCACTTGGNCCCCGAGGAGGAAGATGAGCAGTCAAACTAGTGTTCATAGACTTGTACCAGACTAGTTCTTGACTTCTATGCTGCCTAGAATTAGTCAGCTGAGTGGATGTTGTTCCCTTTAAGCAGCAGGAAACTTCATGCAATGAGTGGCAGATTTCACAGAGTGACAAATAAAAATGCAGGCCTCAAAGTAGTGTCATTGGCAAGAACAATGCAGATGCCTAGCATTGGCGGTTGAGAGTGAAGATTCAGTGTTGAAATGGAATCATAGTTCTACGTGGAGACCAAGGAAGACAGCTAGAAGATAAATGAAGGGAGATTGCAAAGGGTAACATAACGTAAACCAGAAGGCTCTCTGGTTCCACATGTCCTTTGTGCTGTCCCTAATACTAGGAANTGAATTTCTGAGCCCCATACTTGTAACTATGAGGGATCTTTTATGTCTTATCAGGGTGAGTCCATCTGCATACCTGTTTGCAGGTATGACAAAGTCAGGGATGACATTGAGTGTAGGCGTTGCTTTAGGAGAAGAATGACACTGTGGCTGCGGAGGATGTGAGTGCTGGAAACANGAGGGTTTAAGAAAGANGAGAATTTACTCCTTGTAAGTTCATTCTTCAGAGTGGGTACAGGATTGGCAGCAACACTGATGGCTCTTTTTCATGGTTTGCTCCCTTGAAGACAGAATTTTACAATGGTTAAGAGGGGCTCCCTCGAAGAGTTTGTTATTCTAAACTTCATTTTTCAAAATGCCTATAACATAGACTGTGACTGCTTATTTTAAAGATGATTTTAGAACAATTTAAAAGTTTTATTTTAAAAATTTGAAAGTCCTCTCTAAGAAAGCCCTTTGAAAATCTTTCTTCCTTTTCTTCTTTTCTTTCTTTTCATTTATTCAGTGTCTGTCTGTCTGTCTGTCTGTCTGTCTCTCTCTCTCTCTCTCTCTGTGTGTGTGTGTGTGTAAATGCAGAGTTCAGAGGACAACTTGTAGAAGTCAGTTCTTTCCATCTATAATGTGAGTCCAGGGATTGAACTCAAGTCATCAGGCTTAGAAGCAAATGCTTTTAGAAAGATTTTAATGTTAACTTGAGGACATATCTGGTATACAATGTTAAATGCTTGTATTGTTATTTAGATAATGAACTTTGGTGTTTATCCTCAATTTATGGATTCCATATTTCTGAATCTACTTACAAAGTAAAATTATCTTAATCCCAGGATTGTTCAGGAGCTATCATGGTCTTTGTGGACATGCAGAGGCATGAAAATCATGAGCCTCAATGCACTTGCTATAGCTGAAGTTGAACAAGATGATTGTCTACCATATTGTTTCAGTTTGAGTAGACTTGTCCTTTGATAATTCTTGAGAGATTGGATCTAGGATCCTATCTTGGGTACCCAAATCCATAGATGCTCAAATTCTCCATCTAAAATGGTGTAATATTTTCATATAATCAGTGCACATACTCCCATATTCTTTAAATCACCTCTCAATTATTTAGAATACATGATTAATGCAAATTCTATGTAAGAAGTTATGTGTAAGGAATAACTTCAACTGTGCTTCCCACCATGATGATGGCGGACTAAACCTCTGAACTGTAAACCAGCCCCAATTTAATGTTTTCCTTTATTAGAGTTGCCATGGCTATGGTATCTCTTCATACCAATAGAAATNCTAATTAAGACAGTATGTAATCAAGGTTCCCCCCCCATGCTGCCTATTTTTGTTTTTATTCTTCCTCTGACAGTGATAAGAACCTAGAAACACCATAAAAAGAAAAGAAAATCTGTACATGTTCAGTACATCTGTACATATGTGGTATAGACACAAATTATCTGGAACAGTTTCAATCTGTCATTGGCATAGAACCCTAGCATGTGGAGGGCTGGCTACAACTACTGTACTACAACCCACTGCCATTTTTGTCATGTTTGTAGTAACTTCTTTTTGTACTTTCTGTTGGTGGCTTTACTGTCTAAAGTGGCCTCAGCACAGAGAAGAAAGAAGGTTATGATACACCTTGTGGAGAATTGTGAGTTACACAGTAAAACATATGTTAATGGATTGAAAATACAAATTAAATAATGAGTGATTAAATAGAAACATACACAAAACAGAATTATGTAATCTGCTTTCCGGACATTGCAACAAGAGACTTGCAAAAACATAACCCTGTATTTTTCCAGGGGCAATATTTTAGCACTTGTGAACTCAATGTTCACAGTGATTTTATATAACATAACAACTGTGAACAATGTGAATTAGGGNGTGTGTGTAAAATCAGTTTGCATACATATTAGCTGTAAATAAGGAAAGCAAAATAAGACACTAGGGGGACACATGGGTCATTTAAGTTTGTCTTTAATCATAAAATATATTTATGATCATACATTTGCCTTAACATAAATTTAGCAACAATACATACATATTTTAATAGTCTATAATTGTAGTTCTATTTATTTTCAAAACAATAATTTAGAAATCTAGATTTTTCTGGTATCTATTTTCCATTGAATTGTATTTTATGTTTAAAGATACTATTTAATTTACATATCAATACATTTTGGTTAGAACATTTAGCCTCATAGATTGTTTTATTGGGGNTTAGTATATTGACTTTTGCCAATAAGAGATACTATGCTTGAATTTTATTAATGTTCCTTGGCTATTTCATGGTTCTATTCTGTGTTTCAGTTAATAAATTTCCACAGCTTTACATTTGCACTGCAAAGACTGTATTTCACAGAGTGTGGAAAGAGATGCTATTGCAGTAGAGATAATCATAATTATTTTACCATCATAAATTGTGTGTTTTAAAAACTTAAAAATTGGACCTNGAGAGATGCATCAGTGTAATTAAGAGTACTTATTGCCCTTCCAGAGACCTTGGTTCATTTCCCAGCATACTCCTATTGGTTCACAATCATCTTTAACTCCACTTCCAGGGAATTTGATGCCCTCTTTGAGCCTCTGAGGTCACTGCACACATATGGCACACATACATATGTGAAGATAAAACATGCATACACATAGTAAGAACAAATAAAATATTGAAAATATTAAACTTTTTTCTTTTTACTGTAACTTCATTGTCTTTAACTTGAAATATGTCTGTGATTATTATAACTATTGATTTTCTCCTTTTATTTTTCATAATCAGTTGTCATGTTGTATCCTTCTACATTTTTAATTTTTTATTGAAAATTTTTCATACAATATTTTTTAAATAATTAATTATTTTTTCAGCCCCATCACAGTTTCCCCTCCCTCCTTCCTCTCCTCCTAGTCCCCTCCCAACTTCCTCTCTTCCCCCCATGCACTCCTCCTCTTCAGAAAAGGGGAAAGCCTCCCATGTGTATCAGCCAGCCATGGCATATCAAGTTACAGTAAGACTAGGTCCTTTCCTATAAAGGCTGGACAAGGCAGCCCTCCACTGGAAGTATTTCCTGGTTACAAAAAAGGNAGGCTTGGGTTCCACATCCCACATTGCTAAAAGTCTTAGGTAAGGTCACCCTCATAGATTCCTGAGAGTTTCTATTGCACTAAGTTTCTAACTTGTCCCAGATATGTCCCTTGATTCCAGTTGTCTCTTTCAATACTCTCTCCCTTCATCCTCCCCCAACCTGATCCCTCCTGTTCTCATGCCCACCCCCATCCAGACCCCTCCATCATNCACCTGTGATATCTATTCTATTTCCCTTTCACAATGAGATTCTTGTGTTCCTTCTTGAGCACTCTGTTACTTAGTCTCTGGGTCTGTGGATTGTAGCATGGTTCTCCCTTACTTTACAGCTAATATGCACTTATAAGTAAGTACATAACCTGTTTGTCTTTCTTGGTTGGGGTTCCTCATTCAGGATGATCTTTTCTAGTTTTATACATTTGCCTGAAAAATCTCATGATGTCATTGTTTTTAACAGCTGAGTAATACTCCATCTTGTAAATGTAATTTTTTTTTTTAATCCTGGCATGATCAGACACTAGACAGCCTGGGAATTGACTCAGATCCTCTAGATCATCAGTGACTGCTCTTAACTGATGAGCCACCTCTCTNCTAATGTACATGTTCTTTATTCTTTGNTTGATGGACATCTAGGNTGTTCCCAGTTTCTGGTTATTATGAATAAAGCTGCTATGAACATAGTTGAGCAAGTGTCCTTGTAGTAGGGTAGAGCATCCTTTGGGTATATGCCCAGAAGTGGTGTAGCTGGGTCTTGAGGTAGGTCAATTCCCTATTTTCTGAGAAACCACCATATTGATTTCCAAAGTGGCTGTACAGGTTTATACTCCCACTAGCAATGGAGGAGTGTTCCCCTTGTTCCATGTCCTTACCAGCATAAGTTGTCACTTGTGATTTTTTTTTATTTTTTTATTTTTTATTTATTTTTTATTTTATAAATTCTTTTTTTATTAAAAAGATCTTCCACTCCTTTTACTACCAACCTCAGATCCCCCTCTCCTCCCTCCCCCATTCCCATCTCTTCTAAAACAAAGTGTCCCATGGTGAGTCCCCAGCATCTGGCACTCTCAGCCAAGGCAGGATAAGAACCTCCTTCCTGCGCCAAGACTGTGCCAGGTGTCCCACCTCAGGCACTGGGCTCCAAAA
>LZPO01117569.1:48184-58928 GCA_001675575.1 Neotoma lepida
TCCCACCATAGGCAATGGGCCCCAAAAAGCCAGTTCATGTACCAGGGATAGATCCTATTCCCCCTGTCAGGGGCCCCTCAAACAGACGAAGCTACACAACTATCTCATCCATGCAGAGGGCCCAGTCCAGTCTCATGCAGGTTTCACAGTTGTTCATGACCTGGCTTTTTAGAGTTCATTCCCTGTGGTGCGATGCCTTACTCAGCTGAGAGGAGGCTTTAAAGGGTGTGGGATAGTAGAAACACATAGACTGTGAGAGTAGAGTGGGATGCTGGGGCTAAAGATTTAAGTAGGAATTGGGGCAGGGCAATAAGGAAGAGGGTGAATGAAGCACTCTATGGAAACCCATTTCTTTGTAAGCTCCTTAAAATTATTATTTAAAAAAAGTGGGACAGCGAGAGAACAAATATGAAGATGAAAGAGGGGTGTGTTGGGAAGATTTGTGGGGGAGTCATAATAACATCAAGATATGTTGTATAAATATCTGAAACTGTCAAAGAGTACATATAGGAAAATACTAAAATGTTGGCAGTCACTCAGATTACATCAAATGTGCTGGTTCAACAAGGGTTAAAACAAATGAATCTTTTTTTTTAAAGATTCGTTTATTTTGTTTTATGCTTATGATGTTTGCTTGCATGTATTTAAATGTACTATCCGTGTGCTTGTTGTACACAGAGAACACAAAAGGTCATCAAGTTCTGTGAAATTGGAGTTATAGGCAGTTATAAACCACTATGTGGGTTTCGGGAACTTAATCTGATTGCTTGCAAGAATGGTAGGTGCTTTTAATCAGAGTCATCTCTCCAACTCTGATTTACTGAGTTTTTTGCTAGACTTTAGAAACAGAAGAGGAATAAAACAAGTGTATGTGCAGAGCATAGCTGACATACCAGTGAAGCCACCGATTAACAGATCATCTCTATATGACTTTCCATGACATAATAGATGCACAGGCACTGTACAAGCATAGACTACTTAGGTATGTGGGGCAGAGGCAGATGATGCTCTGAAGTTTGAAGAATAAGCTAAAGTTTTCTAAAGGAGAACAGATCAAAGGAAAGACATGATCTCAGAATGTACAACAGCACAAGGAAGCATACATGAGCTAAAGGAATGCAAGTTATTATTAATTTAAATGAGATTACTTATTGAAATTAAGGTTGGTTGAAGATGGTCACACAATCTTTGATCATCTGTAGAGTAGATTCAATTTCTGTTCCCTTGGATCTGGCAGTCTCTGCCTACAGGAATATTTGGATAAAATATGAAAGAAATGCTGCCTGACTCCAGTTTTTGGATAATCGATCATGCCTGTAAAGCTTACAGCTCTATTTTCTCTATATGGGAATATTCATGAAGCTAGACATGACATTAAATTTGTGGGACATTTGTTTGTTTGCTTTTTGAGACAGGGTATCAGGTAGCCAAGTCTCAAATATACCATGGGTTAGNGGCTGGTCTTAAACTTCTGATTCTCATGCTTCACCTCCCAAGTGCTGGACTTCCTGGCATGTGCTCCTGGTTTAGACATGATTTTAGAAGCACAATTACTTAACCATAACTACCATGTGGACAGGTCATGAGACTTCATGGGGCAGCCGAGAGGACTCCCTAAGCTTCTCCTCCAGCAATATCCAGTATGTTCCATGAATGGGATACACTATGCAGGAACATGGAATATGGAGAGTAAATTAAACTCAGAAACAAAAGGTTTCTGGTGATAAAAGGCAGTTGAGGTATGGGTGCGTGTGAGAGAAGTCTTGTAGTTGGAACAAGACCTATTTTGAAAATCCAAATTGAGAATAAACTTAATCCAGATGGGGCTATGTAAAGAGAAGGTACATTGTTTCACCGTTCAGTGGATTCCCTCTTCATGTGTGTGAAGCACTATGTGAAGAGTTGGGGGTGTAGAGAAGTGGTCATTTTCTTTCAGGGCCTTCTAACTGTTACACTTTCTTACACCTCTCCTCTCTAGTTGAGCGGTAGAGAACAGTTACTTTATGATGAAGTACTTTGTCTCTGGCTGTTTTATATTATGTTTTGAAGTTNNTGTCATCCTATTTGAAAAATAGCGTAGGCAGATTTTTCTGTTCCACCTTCCAGCTCCAAAATAACCACACAGAGACTTCTTAGTANTTACGAAATTTCAGCTGATAGCTTAGGCTTGTTACTAACTANNTCTAGCTCTTACAACTTAAATTAACCCATTTTTATCAATCTACTTTTTGTCTTGTGGCTTTATGACCTTTAATCTCTACTGCCTGTGCTGCTTCCTTTCCATCTTGCTGGAGACTCTCCTCATCTCTGCCCTTCTTCCCAGCGTCTTCTCTGCCCTGAAACTCCTGCCTAGCTATTGGTCATTCAGATTTTTATTAAACCAGTCTGAGTGAAAAATTTTCACAGTGTACAAAAAGACTATTCCACAACAGAATAGGATTTAGATTAGATAAACAGAGGAAATAGATCTTGCCCCAGCTTTTTCATGGGATGAGCAATGGAACAGTCTTGGATAAAACACCTTCCCTATTGGAATCTCCTTTTCCTGCTTTGTGGGATGATGTAGGTAGTTGAGATGAGCTTGAATACTTCTTCTAACAATAATGTGTCCACATTTCTCCTATCTATCTCCTTGGGGGAGATTTCTCAGATTGTGTTGCCACTCTCCCACTGAGCACCAGCTACTCCTCAGGCTGCATATATATATATATTTTTCCCTTTAACTTCAATTCTTTTCATTTGTTCCTCATACTATTACTTATTTGATAGCTAGGGATTGAGGCAAAGGGCGATGGAGTCCTTTGTCAAGGACACAGAGCTAGTAACTGACAGTCAGGCTTTTAACTGGTTCTGACTGACTCAGTAGCTATATACATTTGCAACTGCTACATTGACTTCATTGGAGTTTTGAAAAATAAAAATACTGAACTATTGCTGATGTTATGATAGTTAGATTTTTAGCACAGCAGCCAGTGGGTGTGATCTGACATTACTCTGATTCAGAGGAAAGTCTTACTCAGCTTCACGCATAGTGTGAATAATGGCATCAAAAATGTTCAGTGTAAATCTTCGCAGACCTCAGGCCTGGATTAGTATGCTAATGTTTAAGCTGTTGCAATATTTCACAGTTAGGAATAAATGGCTAAACATAAAACCGTGTATTTAAATGTGGATGGATGTGGCTATAGAGGCACCAAAGGCACTACTAATATTATCTACACCTTTTTTATCCTTCGAGGATNGAAGGTCTTTAAAGTTAGCAGTAAGTTGGGGTTGTCTCATTGCTGAGCCTAAGGCAATCTACCTCTAAGGCCAAAGGAAATGCATCAAAGAGAGTGCTCTAAAAATCTTAGATATTTTTCATCACTATGGGCATGGCAGTGGCGGGGCAGATATTTCAGATACCTGATGGCCCATGGATGAATGAATCAGCATTAGATGAACCCTAAAGCCAGAGGCAACCAATTTAACCATGAGAAAAGCAGCAGGCAAACTCTCCATGTTTAACCCCCCAGTTAAAGGTAGAAAAATCAGCATCAGATCACTTCAGGAAAAAATTCAGACGTAGTCATGTCAATGAAAGCTAAGGATGGACTGAGGTATGGCATGGTGGACTGATGGAGGAGAGGCGTTTCAAGTCACATTGACTTGTTCTTCCACCTAGAATCCTGCAAAAATGAAACTCTGCTGGGAAGTAGTGGGCAGTGATGAAGAGCTTCCCAAGAGCACTGATGGATTTTCCAATGGGCCGAAGTGAACCTTCCAATTGCAAATGGCATCAGCACAGAGAAGATTAAACTTGGTAATTGTTCAGTTATCAATTACATTTTTAAAGATATTAAAAGTGAAGAAATATTCCATGTATAATTTGTGCAATATAATTTCATATGAAAATGTGTTTGAGGATGAGTTTCAGAAGAAAAACAAAGAAAAAAAAACCAACAAAAAATTAGCCAGGAATCTTTTGAGACCTCCTCTATTAATTTTTAAAGCAAATGTTATTTTATTATTCTAGTAGTGTCAAGAATGTGTCTTACTCTTAAAACATTGTATTAAATATATAAAATATCTTGTATAGGTTTTCAAAGTGTAGCAGTAATACACCTTGCTGCTATCAAAACTCACTGAAAGTTGATATCAACAACAAACACAACCATCTGTTCTCACAATAAGAAGACCCTGGTAGAAAGGCTAAAAGATACCATGGTTTCAAAATCATGATTTAATAAACAAACACAACTGTAACAACTGTAGTGTAATAGNCAGNTATCAAAAATTTATACTGATGCTATCNCAGGTGCTGACAATTCTTTGGTGACTTGTTACCTTCATTTACAATTCACAATCCTAAATTCTAGTATATGCTTATAATAAAATGCTTCCTTGTTCCTGCTCAGGTTTCAAGACCTCTTGAAATCCAGAATTCATAAACAAAGCATCTAGATAGTATAGACATTCTCAACCAAGGGTTTTTTAATTGAGTCACGACTTTGAAACTTGGTCTCTATTAGAATCTCTGACAGTGTCAGTAATTACTGGAAAGGACAACCAAGTTGCTTTTGGGTGAATAGTAATATTAGAGGCCATAGCCACATTTCTGTGATAGTGTAATAGAACCTCAGACCTTAGTAGGCCCTCAGACCTTAGCACAACTGATATCNTGATGGAAGTACTGTGTCCTTAAAACCCAGTTCATAGGCAGCAACACCTGTCAAAATGAGAAAAAAGACCTAATCCAACATATCCATAGTTCTGAGAGGGTCCCTAGATGTGCTAACCTTGCTTTTTGGCTTCTGTGTTTCCACTCTGTCTAACTGTTATTGATAACTGAGGTGTGTCAACCCAGGATATAGATCTGTGTCTGAGTAATAGTTTCTGGTGGATACCCCACAACTATAGCACATCATGAGTTTATTTATCAGTTGAAGGATTCTGGTTCCTAAAAATGCCTCTTTCCATTCATGTAGTAAGTTGAAATTAGAATCAGCTGTTGTTCATGGGCTATAGTTTTAGGTCAATTCTGAAATTCCTCTGATGAGATACCCTTTAATCAANTTCTTTCTTTGAAAAACAGGGCCAAATGTAGCTATGTCTTGTATTTTGTGTCCATGCTTCTCCCTATGTAATGTTCCCTACCTAAAAGATTAGTACCTTCTTGTGATACTCCACCCTCTCAGCACATCACATACATATCAGTGGAAATTCCCAACCATCCTTAAAGCTTGCTTTGACCCCGGTCCTTTTATCCTTGCCTTTTGGATGGTTTATTACTTTTTCTTTTTATTTGGTGTTTCGAGATAGGGTCACAGGTAGTGCAAACTGGCCTTAAACTCTCTGTGTAACTGAGGATGACCTTAATCTTATGATCTTCTTGAATCTCCATCAAAAGTGCTGCAATCACAGATGTGTGCCACAATGCCTGGATTATGTGATGTGGTGCTGGGGCTTGGATCTAGGGCTTTGGGTGTGCTATACATTATCAATGTCACTATATACCAAGTCCTTTAGGATGGTTTTGTTGTACCTTTTACATTGTTTCCATAACTTGTATATTTCCTGTTTAGGATGTTTTATATAACTTGGTATTTTGTACATTTCTAATTTTAGCCGATGAGCTACTTATGACAAGAGTTAGTATTAAATTATTTTTAGGACCAACCTCAGCACAGGGCTTAACACAATTATTTCCCTATAAATGTTTATGGCATAAGTGAACAAACTTGTTCTGTACTTTAGTGCTATAAACATGTATAAAATACAATATATTTTTTTATGAGGCTGAGGTTCTTGTCAAGCGCGGAGACTGTGGCTATGTGCATGTCTGTTTAGGGGTCTGTGTGTGCAAGACCAGGAAGAAGAGCAACTGACATAAGGCTACATNTGACAAATGGAAGACAAGTAAAATAAATTTTACCTGAACAAAGATTCATAAAAAAGATATTAATTAAACATGCCTCTAAGATATATCATCCAATGCAAGGTAAAAACTAATCTGAAATTAAGGGTGTGAAATGATTAAATAATGCCAATGCTAAGAATTAACAATCAAAAGTTCTNCATTTAGTTTTCCTCCCATGAAGACTTCTAATTCTCATAAATGTGTCTTTCTCTATGTAGGCATGTATGAACATAGTATATATGTGTGTGTGTGTTTGTATATGTGCACATGTGTGGGTATAGTAGCCAGAGGTGATGCTGGGTGAAGGTATTCATGCTCCACTGGGTGCTCCCTTCTGGACCCTGGATTAAGCACAGACCACACCCAAGCACCAATTTCCAATATAAAGAGGCCCTTTATTAAGCAAGACAGAGAGAGACTGGGTGGCTGAATCTGAATCAGGCAGAAACAGCAAGTGGCTCTGCAGGAGTGGCCTTTAAGGAGAAAAAGTGCGCAAGTCTGTGCTAGAATGAATTGGTCAGTCTTGATTGGACATGTTGCTCAGTATACCCAAATAAGGTATTTTGATAGCTGGACCTTTGTGGTCAGTCTGCAGGAATGTGGAAGTGGCCAAATAAGGGAACCTAGGGGTTTAGCTTTGATGGTCTCTCAGGTTATTTGTAGAGCTTGGTCAGGCCATGGGTAATCTGAGAGATGAATTCTGGGATATTATCTGATTGGAGAGAGATAGAAATTTCAAAGTGAGAGACTATGTTAAAGAGCAGAAGGGTAGTGAAGGTCAAGTCCTTTTTTGTTTGTGGTTGGATATGCCTCAACCCATCAGAGAATGTATCAACACAGACTGAAAGATATTTAAAGGGTTTTATGTTGGGCATATGAATGAAGTCAATCTGTAAATCCCATCCAGGTAGCAGTCCCTGGGCCTGGTGAGTGGGAAAGGTAGAGGGTGCTAGANTGGACCTGTGATTAGTCTGCTGACATACACCGCAGGTTTGGTGTAGGTTATGTAGAAAGGTCTTTTCTGTCAGGGTGAGAGCCAGTTGGGTTCAGAGAAAGGATAAAAGGGATTTAATATTAGAGCNAAATATATGATGTAGGTAGTGAATGATGTTCTGTATTGAAGAAAGGCTATGTATGTCATAATCTGGGTCATGTAGTAGAGTATCTTAGAGGGAAGTGGGGTGACTTACAGGGGATGAAAGGGAGGCCTGATGGGCTGACATGTTGGCCCAGTTATTGCCTTTACTGACAATGGAGGGGTCAGTCAGATGTGCTTTATAATGAACCAAGCCAATTTGATAAGGTAAGAGAGAAGCCTTGAAGAGGTTATGAATATATGAAGAGTTAGTAAGTGTGTTACCCTTTGTGTTTAGAAATCCTTGTTCCTTCCAGATAGCTGACTGTATTAGCAGGACATGGAAAGCATATTTGGAGTCTGTGTACACTGTTAATGTTATATTCTTGGTGATATGGAAGGCTCTGGTGATGGCTATCAATACTGCTTGTTGATTGATGGTGTATAGGGGCAAGGAAGCTGCCTTGATGATGGCATTGTCTGAGATTACTGCATATCCTTCAACATGCTGGCCATCTGACAGGAAGGAACTTCCATCAGCATAGAAAGTATAGTCAGAAGTGTCTTGAGGACACTTTTTGTATGTGAGAAGGATGGGGGAGAAGGTGTCTAAGAGTCTTGATACAAGAGAGAAGAGGGTCTAAGAAATGTTGGTGCAAAGGGATAAGTGTGGATGGGTTGAGGGGAGGACGAGTAAGAAATGTGAGTGATGTGCTTTTGATGAGAGAAGTTTGGAGGAATTTGAGAAGGTAGAAGGGAGTGGAGTCCTTTATAAGTGAGGAGTTGAGAAAGTGTGGTGGGAATAGATTGTGAGGGGGTCCTCAGAGTTAGTTTGCTAGATTTAAAAATAAGTAGAGAGGCTGTGATAAAGGCAGACGGTATTGTCCAGAGTTTTGGAGAGATAGGCAACAGGGGCAAAGGATGGTACAGGAAAATGTCCCAAGACTCCCTGGGTATAACCTTGTTTTTTGGAAGTGTAAAGTTGGAAAGATCTGTATAGATCTGGGGGCTGGAGAGATAGGCCGAAAAGATAGCATTTTTGATTTTAAAGTATTGTTTATAGATAGGAGGAAGGGGCTCATGAGGAGATCCAGAAACAGTTTCTTACAGAGGATGTACAAAAAGTGAGTATCCAGGGACCCATGAGCAGAGGAAATTGGCCATCTCTCCATAGGAAAGCAATTTAGATTTTGTAGAGAGAGGAGATAGGGAAGAGAGATGGGCAAGGAGGTCCAAAGTGAGGTGCTTATGGGTTGGGGTGAGATAGAAGCCAAGATAGGTGAGCTGGGGGAAGGAAAGTTGAGCTTTGGGAGGTAGACCTGGTATCCCATAGAGCTGGGGAAATAGAGGAGTGNGGTGATGTCAGATTGGCTGGCTGAAAGGGAGGAGGTCATCTACATATTGAAGCAAGTGTGAGGGAACAGGGGGAAGGCAGGCCAGATCCATGGTGAGTGCCTGTCTGAAAAGGTAGGGGCTCTCTCTGAATCCCCAGGGAAGGAAAGTTCAGTTTAGTTGTCAGGACTGTTGAATATCAGGGTCTGTCCAAGTGAAGACAAAAAGTCTTGAGAATGGGTTTTGAGAAAAATGTACCTTTAAGGTATAGGAGTAAGAAGTCAATAGTGTTCCCAGGGACCGTGGAAAGGAAGGATTAGGGGCTACAGGGTATAGGGGACAACAGTATCATTAATGGAGCAAAAGTCCTGGACTGAACAAAAAGTTCCATGAGGTTTTTTGGTTGCCAATATGGGAAGGAAGAAATGGGCACAGAAACCACTTGGATAAAAGAGATCGAATCACAGGTTTCAGGCCTCTGAGGCTGATTAGGGGTAGGAGATACTGGGGTTTGGAGACAGAGANAGAGGGCTTTTAAGAGTAATAGAAAGGGGTTCATGATGTGCAGCAAGGGAAGGAGAGGTGGTATCCCATACANTGGGACAGAATAGAGAATGGGGCAGAGGATAAGAGAGGTTTGGGGATTCTGGGGAGAGAGAGTACAAATGGAAGCCAGGGAAAGGAGGAGGACANACACAGAGATGTCCTGGGAGTTATTGCAGGGGTAGAAGGCAAAATTCATGCCAATTTTGGAAAGACCATCTCTTCCCAATAAGGGAATAAGACATGAAGTTATTAGGAGAAAGGAGTAAGAAAAGGAAAAGCTTTTGAAGGAGCAAGTTAAGGGAGGAGTCTGGAGGGGTCTGTGTACTCCCACAATAGAGGAGAAAGATAGGTGACTGGGACCCCAGAATTTCCTCAGGTCTGAAAAAGTAACCCCANTATCTAGGAGAAACATGATGAGGTGACCTGACACAAGAAGTGAGATCCTAGGCCCCCTGAGAATGATTGGTGTGGGTTTAGTCAGGTCAGTAACAGAGTCCGGATCCTGTCAGTCCTCAAGTGCTAGGCCCGATAGGTCCAAGGGAGGTGCTGGAAGAATGGATGACCCCAGGGAAGCCATGACCTGGAGGCAGTCCAATTGTTGACATTTAGGGCACAGTTGGGTAAGTCTATGAGGATTTGGACAGGCTCAAGCCCACTGACATTCCTTGCCATATTTGAAGCAAGGACCTGGAGGCTCCTTCTGACCTGACATCCCCTTTCTTTGGGGTGATCCAGCACCAGGAGTCTGTTGAGGGCCTTAGTCAAGAGTTGGTACCTGTGATTTTGGTTGTGTTCATCATGATTATGGAAGTTCTTAAAGTCCAGGGCCATGACCTTGGCTTGGNATGTAAGTGGGCCTTTGCTCTAATCATTTGACTTCAGCCGTTATGTCTGGGTATGATTGAGCAAAAAAGTAGGTCATAAGGANTTGTTGGCCATTCAGAGTCTCTGGGTCTAGGTCCATATGTTGTATAAGGCATTGAAGGAACTGAGAAGAAGTTCCAGATTTGTTTTGAACTACNTCAAGGATCTTTTGAAAGGCTAAAGGACTGTTCCCCTTAGGCCAGAGAGGAGACAATTAATGAAATGGTCCANGGCCTAACAGTCATCATTTTCATTGTAATTCCAAGAAAGATCTATGTCAGGAACTGCTGTGGGGTGGGTCTTTTTTGTTTGGTGCATTTGATCTGCATGGACATGGACCTTTCCCCATACATGTCTGTGTTCCTTGAGGAGGAGGTTATTAGAAAGGATCATATATAGGTCATGGAAGGTGGGGTCATAAGACTGGATTAGNTATTGGAATTGTTTGATGAAGGTACTGGGGTCTGAGGTAAAGGAACACAGACATTTTTCAACCTGGGTAGGTTCACCAAGAAGGAATGGAACATAAATGAGAGTGGGGCCATTTGTGTCTGCTTCCTCCCTAAGGGGCAGGATTCGGACAGCATCTGGGTGCAATTTATCATGAGAGTGAGTGTGGGGAGGGCTGAAAGGAGTGGAGCTTGTTGGGCTATCCAGTTCTGAGGGAGAACTGGATAGAGAAGGAGAGGTGGGGGAAGGGCACACAGGGTTTGAGGATGTGGAAGCTGACCCTTCCTACCTTGATAAAGTAAAGGTGGACATAGGAGAGGGGAGGGTGGAAGNCGCACAGCAGCCAGGGGAAGGCAATTGACAAGGGGGAGGAGTCTGAGGATGGGGATAGGGATAGAGAGGAAGTTCANGGGCTGGGTCAAAGGATGCACTTTCAGCTTTAGGAGCGGAAGGATTGGGGGGTGAAATAGAAGACTTAAGAGTAAGGAGAATTCTACCACTGAACCACCAATGCAAGCACAGAGATCATGATGGGAGGGTGTGCAGAGATGGCCAACCAAACTAGTGGAGATGCATGA
>LZPO01117570.1:14308-24829 GCA_001675575.1 Neotoma lepida
ATAGAAATCTTATAAGTTTTTATATAAAATTCATACCTTAAGAAAAGTTTAAAAGAGTCAAAACTAAAGTATTATGACATTAGTGGCAATAGAATAGTCCCTTAATTTTGGTTTTTCTTCTGTCCCATATCAGGTAGCTCTTCTGACATTAGAGATTTTGCATTTCCTTTTAACAAGAATGCTTGGGTTTAAAGAAGGAGAGAGCCACGCTCCAAATCCAAAGTCAGCTTTAACTTTTAATTGAACTGGGACCACTTAAATTATGTGTCTGTAGAGAAGAGCAGAAAGAAATATTTAGGAAGACTTATGAAATTTTACCCTGTTAGATACATGATATACCTATTGGTATACCTATATCAATTTACTCTTTATTAAAATCACCAATTTACTTTTTATCTTGGGACATATTTTTCAAGATAATTTGTCCTTTTTCTTCAGATGTCTCATTTGTCCAGTGATCTTCAGATCATTAGCCTTTACTGTCCTGAAAGACAAAAACAAAACCCTTCACCAATCCTAACTTTGGGAAGGTTCCCAATCTAGTTATTATCAATTTTGATTTATGGTTTCCCCTAAATTTTTGTTTTATTTTCTGAAGCTTTTCTNTCATCTGGAGCAGTATGATTTCTGGCAATAGGCATTAGATTATTTAATTGCTCTGAGAAAGAGTTTCTTCCATAATNATAAAAAATGACTGAACTAAATTTGTCATGGGGGCCTAAGACAGGCCTGTCAGGGAGTTTCTCAATGGCAAAGGCAAAGGATTATCTTGTCTGTCCCTTGTTGACCTACATTCATTAGTCCAATGTTTCCCTTTGCCATGCCTTCTGCATAATCCAGAAGGGAGGGGCTTTCTGTTGCCATTATTCCTTGAAAAAACATTGTTTCTAGGAATGCCCTGTTTACAACCCCCTTTTAGGTGACCTTTGTTACCACTACTGANANATGTAACATTACTATTTTTCTTCAAATCTCTGGAAATCACCTCTCCTATCCAAGTATCATCATGGTCATGAAATTCAATATTTATTGTATCTCAGATCCATTCCTCCAAGGGTGCTGATTTTGCCTTTTATGGCCTAATTACCCTTTTGCATTGTGCATTAGGATTTTCAAAAGCCAGAGATTCAATTATTATATATCTAGCTTCTGAATTTGGTATCATTCTACTTACTGCTGAAGACAACCTTTGTAGGAAATCAATGAAGGTTTCTTTTGGGCCCTGTATAACTTTTGTAAATGCTTCAATTTTCTTTCCTACTTCTTCAATTCCATCCCAAGCATTCAAGGCTGCCATTCAGGATAAAGCCAGGCTGTGTCCTCATATAGAGATAGCTTTTCTACTTTACCATGATCTCCCTCTCCAAGAAGTTGATCTTGGGAGATTTCCATACCTCTAGCTCCACTTTGTTATTCAATGATCTTAGCCTNGTTTTTCTACCAGGTCCTTCATTATAATTGGGGACCAGTTTTTAAGACAGTTGTAACCAAATCTCTCCAGTCTTGAAGGATAATTCTATTACAAGTTTACCACGAGTTTAACATCTGCTTCACAAATGGAGAACACATACCATAGACACTATAGCTTCTTTGAATCTNCTCAAATCTAACATTTGCACAGGAGTCCAGTCAGCTGTTACACAGTCTTGAGAATTTGGCAGTTCCTATAAGGTTCCTGGATAGATTAAGGTTGGCTGTTTTAAAGCCTTAGGCTGTTTCTCTGTAACCCTATAATGCAATGCTGAGACTGGTCCATCTTTAAATTCCTCTGTCTGGGTCTGAATTTCTCTATGATCTGTTTTTCTAAAATTTTTATCTTGACACTCACATAAACCAAGTTTTTTGATGATAAAACAGAAATGATCCAATAACATATATAATTGACATTGCATAAATCCNATCTACATTAATTAACCTCTCAATTAATGGTTCCATTTTCAGACTATCAATTGGATTATCAAACAGAGACTGAATTCCATCCATTGTAAAAATTTTTCCTATTTTTTAATGTGGGAAAAATTTCATTTTACCTAATTTTTCCCTTAAATAAATCCCAATTANCTCACCAAATTTGCAAACAATCACAATTCAGATGTGAGGCTGACTGCTTCTGTGTAGAACATAGAAGCCCAAGTGGGTTTCAAAGCAGCTATCTAGTGTGACAGTAGCCCAAAATGGGCATCCAGGGAGAGCCCACAACCCACCAGGATAGAAAAAGTCAAAGAGCCAGACATCTGCACTAGGGAATTCGAGAAAGCAGCTAACTCCTATGGTTTTTGGAGCCCACAAAACCTATGGAGTTTCCTGCAGAGAGGCTGCAACAAAAATTTAGCCAGCAGGTTAGGGGCTCTAGCCTATGTGGAGTAGAGACTCCAGCCACTTGCATCTCGGCTCTGAGCTGGGACCTGCAAGGCCACAGGCAAGGGATTTTCTCATGAATTCATACCCCACAAGTTGGATGCCAGATGTTGTCTGAATCTTAGATGATCTCTTAAAAAAAATACAGAGCCAAATATCAGGGTGAAAGCTGAAAGATCAGAGAAACAAAAAACAGCCAGGCACTGGTTCTTATCTCTATGAAATTCCCAGCCTAAAGAGAGAGAGTTTCTGTTTCCTCACACATTATATGCCTTTCTCTGCCCTGCCATATTACTTCCTGAGATTAAAGGCATATGATGTGCTTCCTAAGCAAAGGCATGAGATATCGAGTTCTAGGATTAAAGGTGTGTGCCNTCACTGCCTGGCTCTGATTGTAATCTAGTGGCTTGCTCTTTCCTCTGATCCCCAGGCAAGTTTATTAGGGTACACAATATATCACAATATATCTCCCTTCGGGGTTTTTGATATAGTTGAGGACTAAATAATTATAATTTTCCTTGGTTATGATAAAAGATCAGTTAGATATGAAACCTTAGACTCACAAATAAGGACAGATAGAATATTTTCTTGAATTTTACCAAATACATATAGACTAGATATTATAACTATAATTCTTGCTTGATAACTATTCTATTATATGTAATTTTACTATGTTAAATTTAAAACTGATTGGTTGATAATTAAAGATCTGTTGGCCTATGGCAAGGCAGCTTAGAGGCNGGTGAGAAATTCAAGCAGATATATGGGGAAAACAAATGAGATTAGGAAAAATGCCTAGCTACTGCCCAATGAGAATCAAGATGCTAGCAGACTGGCAATGCCATGGCCATGTGGCAAAACATAGAATAATAGAAATTGGTTAATTGAAGATAAAAGAGCTAATTAAAAAGAAGCCTATCATAGGCCATACAGTTTATAAAAAATCTTAAGCCTCTGAATAATTATTTTATAAGTGGCTGTAGGACGTCGGGTCAGGAGGGACCACAGGGCGGGGCAGGACCCGAGAAACCTTCCAGCTACACCCATCTATATTAATCATCCTCTCATTTAATTGCTCCAATTTCATACCATCCAGCCCATTGTCATACGGATACCTAATTCCCTCCATTGAAGTAGTGTTCCCCATTTTTTAATGTGGGAAAAACCTCTCTCTCTCTCTCTTTTTTTTTGGTTTTTTGAGACAGGGTTTCTCTGCGTAGCTTTGCGCCTTTCCTGGAACTCACTCTGTAGACCAGGCTGGCCTCGAACTCACAGAGATCCGCCTGCCTCTGCCTCCCAAGTGCTGGGATTAAAGGCGTGTGCCACCACTGCCTGGCAAAACCTCTCTCTTTTAACTCATTGCTCCCTTAAAGAATTCCCAATTGTCTCACCAAATCTGCTGACAGTGGGGATTCAGAAGAAAGTGAAATGAAGCTATGTCTGCATAGAACAGTAGAAGCCTGAGATGGTTTCAAGGCAACTACCTAGTTTGGCAGCAACCAGAGAAGCGGGTCCAGGGAAAGCCCACAACTCACCTGGAGAGATGTCAAGGAGCCAGCCATCTGCATGGGGGAACATGAGAAAACGGCTAACTCCTGCAGCATGTGTAGCCCAAAAGCCTGTGGAGTTTCCTGCCTAACAGAAAAATCCCAAACTCACTCAGGGGCTTAAGAAAATAGAGAGAAGAACCTAGCCAAGTGAGGTGGTAATTTCCACTGAAGCCCCTTCGTACAGTTCCAGTGTATGCCAGTGGCTGCAACTCCACGGCCAAGAGGCTTATTTGGGAATTCCTGGCTCAAAGTTGTATGCCAGATTTTGCACGAATTCTATTGGTCTTTTATTATTTATTAATAATAAAAACCCATAGTCAGATATTGGAGTAAATGCTGAAAGATTAGAGAAGTAAAGGAGCCAGACACTAGAGATATATCTTACCTCTACTGAATCTTCAGTCCGAAGGGGCAAGATCCTCTCTCCACCTGCCTTATATTCCTGTGTCCACCTCCCTAGTGCTGGAATTAAAGGCATGTGCCTCCCAAGTACTGGGATCAAGGGCATGAGATCCCAATTGCTAGGANAAAAGGCATTAGATCCCAAGTGCTAGGATTAAAGGAAACAGATCCCAAGTGCTGGGATCAAAGTCATGAGATCCCAAGTGCTGGGTTCAAAGGTATGTGCCATCACTGCCTGACCTCTATTGTTAATTAGTGGCTAGCTCCACACTCTGACCTTCAGGCAACCTTTATTANAACACAAACAAAATATCACATGTTAGTGTCTGTAAAACATCTGTCCAGGACCTTCTGGCTTTTAGAGTCTCCATTGAGAAATCAGGTATAATTCTGATAGGTCTGCCTTTATATGTTACTTGGCCTTTTTCCTTTGCAGCTTTTAATATTCTTTCTTTATTCTGTATAGTGTTTTGATTGTTATCTATCAAAGGCACTTTTTTTTGGTCCTGTCTATTTGGTGCTCTGTAAGGATCTTGTACCTTCACAGGAAGGTCCTTTTTCAGGTTGGGAAAGTTTTCTTCAATGATTTTGTTGAATATATTTTCTGTGCCTTTGACCTGGAATTCCTCTCCTTTTTCTATCCCTATTATTATTAGGTTTGGTCTTTTCATGATGTCCCAGATTTCCTGAAAGTTTTGTGTAGAGAATTTTTTGGATTTAACATTTTCTTTGAGTGATTAACCTATTATGTTTAGCTGTTATTATGATCCATTTATTGTTTTCAAATGGAAATTAATCATGATATAAGGAGACATGATGGTGTGTCAAGTTGACAAGGGGTGGAATTGTGATGGCCACTCTTGCTTGTCTAATTTACTACATCTGGAATGGACTACAAGCCAGAAATGGAGGGCTCACCTGTGAGAGATGACTTTTGCATGGTTTGAGTTATGCCTGATCGTGGGGACCCCCAAAAGACAACCACAGATATCAAATCCCACATGTAAAAACAAAGAGCTTTTATTCTTTTCAAACTCTGAGCTTAGCCTCTCTNTCCATCCAATGCATCAGTGAGAGCAGAGAGCCCTGAGTCCAGTCAGGGTAGAGGTTTTTTTTATCATAGCAGAGGTTAAGGTGAGGGAGTTTCCAGGGTTCAGGATCCTGATTGGCTGACATTTGTCTAGGGGTTATCGGTAAAACAAAATTAGGTGTGTGTTAAACTCAGAGACATCGGCCACCTTATCTAATGGTTGGAATGTTTGGGATGCTAGGTACTTCCCCATCCCTGGGTGTTGTCAGCTTATGGCTTTTCCTAGATCTGGGTGTTGCCTGCCAGTAAGCCTGTCACAGAAGCTGTGCCTGGGCCTCTATGCCTGTCATGGCAGCTGTGTAGTCAAGTTGTTTTGGGGCCCCTTCACATTCCCCTCTTCACAAGCACCAATGAGAGTACTCAATCATGAGTCCTACCTCTCCGGGGTTCAAGGGTATTGGGTCCTAAGAATCATTAGCTAACAGGTTTTTCTAGGGAAGTGATATCTGTATCTACTGCTATTCTTAAGACCCTGTAGTTCTAATCTTGAGTACAACCAGATTATGACCAACGGGCATTACAGTTGACCATCTTGCCCTTATGCCAGGAAGTTTCCCTTTTGACCCAGCATTTCAGCCTATTCTGGATGAGGAACATGGGGTGAAGTATTCTCTTCTGGAACTGCTTAAAGTTGGCATTGGGGCACCATTGACAGGGCCCCAAAAAGGCTGAAAGACTGGTTAAAGACTGGGCAATAGGGTATCTGTTAGAAGCACGTAGCTATCTGACCCAACTATAAANACAGGAAACAATTACAAACACATTGGCTGGGCTAGTCCACATCAGNTTTTAGCAAGCCCAACACTCATAATCATCTGGATCAGTGTAGTCAGCAACTGAAGCTTGGAGGTGTTTGTCAGCCAAGTGGAAACCTGTTGAGACAAGCTTAAACTAGTAACAGAAGTTAAAATTTATGAACTTATTTGGAACCCTTAGGCCCACATTCTTAGGCCTAAGACTCCTCCTCTAGGAATAGCAGGAGTCCCAAGACTAGGAGAGAGAAAAAAATACCATCCTTAGGAATAAGCTGTACTTCTCTGAGGACCTTCTGACCTCTGTGAAGTGGACCCAAGTTTTATGACTCTTTTAATCCTCTGAGGCCTATACAAACTATCTTACAGAATGACATAAAAGGTTTAGATACATTATTATTACCAATCTGTACTGAAATCCATATCATAGACAAAGCAGGTGATGGGTATCTGTAAAACAGCAGAAGTGGANACATACCTTTGAGTCCCAACAAGAACTACAGATTTGGGTTAAAAGCATGTGCATTTTCCTTCTGTCCAGAGAGCCAGGTATAAAATGGACAGAGATTTTTGGCCTGATGAGAAGCACTTCTAGGTTTATAGATGATAATTAAAATACACCTAAAATGTTGAGCTTGAAACTGAACAGTAAGTAGTCATTACTCTACCAGCTTATCAGAACTCTATTAAATGTTAACCTCTGAATTGTTATATCATAGAATAGGAGAGCAATCTGAAACATTTGTCATTATGTAAATCATTTTCTGAGACCCTCAAAGCTTATAAGCTTTCATATCTTTAGCCTTGTGGAAGGATCTGGTTGTCTGATGCTGCCAACCTGACAAAGTTATAGCTAGCCTAACCATCAGTACCATCAGAGATCTGAGAAGGATAAATTATATCTGAGTGCAGACAAGCAGCTTCCAATTCTATAAATGACAGGGGTCNGTCCATACCCAGGTCTCCATAGCGTTGAAAGCATCAGCCAGAACAGCATCAATTTTCTTGGGCCATCAGACCCATAAGGCAGATTTTTTTCCTGTAGAAGATGGACCCAGGAAGACTGATCTTACTTTGTGAAGGCAAAATGGATGCAATCAATTCCAGTGTCTGACTGCTTGTCCACAGTCTGGGCGGGGTCCTGGNNGCAGGTGTTGCATTGGGGCATCTTGTCCTTCANTCAGCATTGCCATAATCCAGGGGGGAGACATTGTGGTGCCCCATATATAATCTTCTTTGGAGATCTTGGGTCACTGCTANGATCTGGGAGTCTGTCTGATATAATAAGCTTTTAGATCAACATTTTAAATGCNGTATTCTGCAGATCTCAGAAGTANGGGGGCTGTCCAGGTATATCTGANTAGACAAACTTTGTTTCTAGTTACTTGTTTTAAGCTCAACCCTGAAAACATATGCAAGGGGCTGAGTAAAACTTATCCCTGTAATTAATTACATCAGTTCTTAGCCTGACTACAATTAAAAAACTTGATTATTTATGACTATTTACTTATGTCCTTTAATAGTCTACAATAAGTAGCTTTAAAAACAATGATTTTAAATTGAAGCTCTTCGAGTATCAAATATGGGTTCAGTAAAGAAACAAAAACAAAATAACAATATAAAACATTTATATGACTCATTTTATTTAAATAGCTTAAGCTTAACAAATTTAGCAAAGACAAGGAGGCGAGACAACATTCTTAAGTCTGAACGAACCTTCGATAAGGAGAAACATTCTCCACGTCACTGGTTCTCAACTTTCCCAATGCTTTGACCTTTCAATATAGTTCCCCATGTTGTGGTGATCTCCCCATTACAAAATTTTCCCATTGCTATTTCACAGCTGCAGTTTCACTATTGGTATGAATCTCAATTGAAAACATCTGATATACAGGTGGTCCTAGGCTACCCCTTTAAAAAGGTCTTTTCAACCCCCAATGGTCAAGACTCATGGAGTCAGAAGCTGTTCCAAGTCCTTCACCAAACTGTTTAGGTCATTGTCTTGCTGTATCACAAGAAATGAACATCCCAGTTTCTGGTTAGTATTTGGTGCTTATGGCTGTCACCCTAATTTTTAGCCTTTTATTTTAAGTCCAAATATTAACAATACAGAGCATTTTATAAACTTAAAATTCCCATAGCCTTCTAGATTTAAATATTTTTTAAAAATTGTTCTTAAAAAGGTTAAGATCTCTCAAATGTCTTTCTGCAATATCAGCAATAAAGTACCTTCTTTTACTTTAAGAGGGAGAAAACACGGCATAACCATAATCTGTATAAAATAAAACCAAGCTCCAGAGTGCAAACAATCNCAAAATTCAATATCTGGGATTCATTCACAATCCTTTGGTTCTTTTACTTAGAGGCTTGGATCATTTCTTTGGCCCTACCTTTGGCAGTATACATATAGCCTGCCTTCTAGATCTCACCCTGCTCCACTTCATTGTGGCTGGTGCTTCTGGTGATCATCACCTAACACTGGCATTTCCAAAACTGCTAAGGTCCACCATTGCAACTGGAATCTCTTTGCACCTCTAGCCCTGCCATACATTNGCAAACCTCAGCTGTTCCCCATGATCCCCTCATGTCTTTAAAACAATTATTATCTTATTACATGAGTAAATCTNAAATTATAAAGTNTACCTGCCAGAGCAAGGCATATTCTTGTGTATAAAAGCATTGAGGTGCAACTTTAATGTTTATCAAATACCTTATTTATTAAACATATGTAGCCATNTATTTAAAGTCTCTAGAAGCTTGCTGTTGAACACTTGGAAAAGACATAAGTACTGAGGTATAAATCTCTGTTAGCTTTTGTCAATCTGAAGAGATCTTTATAACCTTAGTAAAAGATGGCTGCCAGCCATGTGACTGTCCATGAGGTCACCAGCCAAGATGGAGGAAAGCCACAATAATTACTTGCACAAATACACACAGTTGGATCCAAGTTATATACATACAGTTAAAGCTAGCTTATATTCATACATATGGTTAATTCCAAGTCATACATGTGTATAGATACATGTATATATATACATATATATATGTATATATATACATGTATCCCCATTTCTAACATAAGCAATTTGCAGAATCACCAGCTAATTTTAAGATGAAAACCACCAGGATTATCTTTTAAATTCAGTATTTACAGGTAAAAGAAACCATAACAAACAGACTTCATATTGCATCCCCTCTGACATATAGCCTTACAAATTTCTCTCTTCCTTTTTTAAACATAGAAATTCTTACCAAAGTCCTTCCTGTCATTTCCCTCAGTAGTCTAGAATATATTGTAAAGCTACAATATTTTAAACAAGAATAGAACTATATGCATATACCATAATAAGAATAACTCTAAATTTGCATCAACATTGTACCAATGTGAAGCATCTGAAACTAGTAGTAGGGTTTTTTTTTATCCAATAATCTATTGAATCTGAANGATCAAAGTAGCTCTGGCTACAGCATTATAACACAGCTACTGCAGCTTAACAACCATGGGCAGTGAAGCTCCATTCCACCCTAGGAGCCAATCTTCCCTCAGGTTTGGTGGGCAGCCCCCAGGGCATGTCATGAGAGCCCCACCCATTAACATGAGACAGGAAGGGGACAGCACACATGGTGTGGACAAAAGACTGTTATTAAACCCAGATTCTCAAGTACATGAGAGTGGCAGACTGAAAGTGACTCCATGCCACACCTGGGCCCCTGGACTTGAAGGCCACTCCTCAGCTGTGATCCTGGAGCGGCAGTTCTCCACCAGCCCCTGCCCAGTTCAGGTGTGCTCTAAGCTCCTACAACCTCCCCTCCCTGGCTGGCTCCTGCCAGCTGTACCCTGGGGCTCTCAGCACAGGGGGCTAGCCCAAACCTGCCAGCCATGTCTGGGCCCCACAATGCTCATGGCCATCCTAGCATCCAGCCATACCTAGTCCCCAGGGCAGCCTCTGGGCTTCACTGGTAGCCACCTGCACCATGTGGGGACTGGCCTCAAACCTGCATCATTTTGGGGCTCCAGTGCCCATGGCCCACCCCAGAGCTTGGCCATGTCAAGTCCCCATGGCTGCTGTCCCTGCCTGCTGCCTGGGCTCTCGTCCAGAGACAAATAAAACAATGGGGCAGGAGCATTCTTAGTCTGTCCCAGCTCAACCAAAAGGACTCTCCATCCCATTCCACTGGCCATCGCNGGCCCCAAAGGCTGTCCATGCACAGCTTCCATCAGGAGTCATAGCACACATACAAGCTCAGGCATAAAACACGCATTCCTGTGACCACTTTCTCACACATTCATATAGACAGGACATTCTAAAAGAAAGGCAAACAAAATTTTTCACAACATACAAGACAACAAACCAGTTCTCCTGGCACC
>LZPO01117570.1:30506-40796 GCA_001675575.1 Neotoma lepida
ACATTGGTATTATATTAATCCAGATGTCTCTCTAACCAGAGATCAATTTACAGCCTGCCTCCTGGCAGGTCTTCCTAAGGCTATCCTCAAACCAGTGAACTATTAAAAGCTAAAAAAAATAAAACA
Organism: Neotoma lepida; assembly: GCA_001675575.1. Classification (NCBI taxonomy): domain Eukaryota; kingdom Metazoa; phylum Chordata; class Mammalia; order Rodentia; family Cricetidae; genus Neotoma; species Neotoma lepida. The sequence goes on from LZPO01117570.1 coordinate 30,633, forward strand.
TAATTCAAGACATGGAATAAAATCAGTCTCATGTCTCCCAGAGCTCCTGACATCAGGGCTTACACATCTGGAGAGGGGGGCCCCTCCCACAGGTGGAAGTCTCAGCTGTGGCATTTAAGGTACCATGGGAGAGATGACAAAGCCCATAAACGGAACTGCCAAATGCTGGCACACACTATCCAACTGGTGGCCTGAAGGCTTCCAGGTCCCTGTTGTAACTGTAGTAGAGAAGGCCACTAAGCTTATATATGCCCTGCTCCACATGGGCCAACTGGGCCTTGTCTGAAGAGCCACCAAGAGGGACACTGGTGAGCTGACTGCTCTTGTGCACCTCTTGGCATGGGGGCNTCAAACCAAGACCTCCTAGGCTGGGTCATGGGCTCACAGGGAACCTAGGATAGCCATTGCAGCATGGGGTGATCATTTCCTTCATTTTGGACACCGAGCCACTTACTCAGTCCTAAGGAAGTTTTGGGTTCCCACCTCTCCTTCTTGTTTCCCTATTGTTGGGGTAGGGAGACAGTCTTACCTACCTCACCAGACCGACACCACTTAACTGCATTTTCAGGGGTAGCCCTCTCACCCACACATTTTCAGTTNTGCCAACCTGCCCTGTGCCCCTAATGGGAAGAGATCTTCTAGCTAAAGTAGGAGCTTTATTTCATTTGCTTCCCCATTTGCTCCACTCTAGACCTGTCAGCAGTGNCTCTTCTTCTCCTCCTNCTCATGAACAGTGACACAGACAGGGCTTTGCTCTCTCAAGTTGCAGAGGACACCAGGATCCACTGCCTTGTCATCAATTCCAGAAGAATGAGGTCTTACCCCACAAGNTNTTCCTTCCTGGTTCCCACTCTTAATTAACTACTCAGCTAATTACTACAGGACCACCATAGACCTGGAGGATGAGAACCACCAAATATATCCAGGCAGTAAGGAACAGTAACAGTGCTGAGGTATTTACACCCCCAGACTTAAAATCTGTCTCANATAAGGCGTATCTCAGGTAAAAATTAAAAGCATGTTCCAAATATCCCCCTATCTCCCTCTTTCTCTCTCTCTCACTAACATTAACCAATATCCAATATAGCAGAGTACTAAACATCATGGCCATGAACTTAAGATTTTAAATTTCCATGGATGCTTCTTAATATGTTTAAAAATTTCATGGATGCTCCTTAATATGTTTAAAAATTCTTCTGAGTTCCAGAGAATCTACCTGCACAGGTCAGCAAGCTCCAGAGTCAGCTTGAATCCACCTGGACAGCACCTTGTCAGATGATTCCCAAAGCAGCAGAGGACAGTTCACCACATCAAGGTTGTCCTGGTTACCCCAAAGCCCTCTTCCCTACCCCTACCAAGAATTAATCAGTGCCCAATGAGTTAGCTGGAAGCAGCTTCAGGAGACACAGCACCCCCATTCCTGTTCACTCGCCTTTTTTTTAATAAGCAAAGAGTCTAGAATGTTGGAATTCCTGGCCACTCCCCCAGCCAAATGATCACATATGATCATTCAGTAGCCAAGCAAGGGGCCTTAAGACCTACGTAATCTGTGTGCTGTGTGATCGTGTAATTTGCACACAGTGTGATCACAAAATCTATGAGCATGTGTGGCTTAGCTCCATAAGCCCATATGCGCATGTGCAGGGGAATTCTTAAAAAGCTGGTTACAGACTCCTCCCCTCTTCTCCTCCCCGCCTTTCTCCCTGCACATGTCTTCCACAGGCTTGATCACATCCTGTCCTGTCCCTCTCCCCTCCTAATAAAACTCTAAAAATGGGTTTCATTGAACCTCGTGCTTTTCTCACATGGTAACAGCGCCTCTTAATGAATAATACAGTGCCCNATGCCACATAAAAACTAACATATACATATATAAATGCACAGACACACACATGCATATATATGTGTATTTTATATATATGTATATAATACATATATACATATATATATATACATATGTAGAGAGAGAGACAGAGAGACAGGGAGACATTCATACTATTAGTTCTGTTACTCTAGAGAACCGAGACTAATACAAAAGGAGGCACAATCTCACAGCAAACTCCCTGATCCTCTGGCTCTTAAAACATTTATACCCTCTTCTTTAAAAGTTTTCCTTAAGCCTTATATTCAGGAGTGTTTTGTNTATTTATCCATTGGGCCTGGCATCCACAACTGTGCATTTTGATTAGTTGTGGTTTATTTGTAGCAATTTCTGTCTGTTGCAAAGAGAGTTTTCCTTGAAGACAGGTGAAGAGTATGCTTATCTGTGGGTATAAGGAAAATGTTTACTGGTTTAGTAAAGTAGTGGTTATTGGTTCTCCTCCAAGGTTCATGACTTTACCAGCACTGAGTAGTTAGCCAGATTTCCAGTAGCAGTCATGGTTTCTATCTTATTAAGAATTTCTTAAGTCCAATTAGAGAGCTGTTGGTTACCACCAAGTTATGCTTGCCAATACTGCACTCAGGGTTATTGTACCATAATGATCACTAATGTGGCTCATAGGCATCATACCTGGATAAGCCTGGTCATTGGNTTCCACTTTTGGAAGCTTGCATGGTGCTCCTGGTACCATGAAAGCTAATCTTCAAGGAGGAGTTCTTGTTGTTTTGAGACAGGGACTTTGTGCATATTTCCAGTTGCCCTAGACTAACTATATAGACTAGGCTGGCCTTGAACTGGTTTTAAAGGTTACATAACCGTGCAAACTAGACATAACTTTTCATTATTATGTCATGACAGCCTACTTGATAGACACGAGTAAACAAGTGAATCTTATTTCTACTGATATTAAAGACTTCTATTCTACTGAATTGTAATCTCTAATTGAAACATATATGAGTTTCCAGATGCACTTAATATATTAAATTTAAGCATCATGAAATAAATATGTAAACACAAGTAGCAATGAGACTGAAGCAGTAATAAAACGCCAACCCCCTTGCAATCCTATGACCTGATTGACAGGATTCTATCAGAACTTCAAAGAACAGCAAATCTACATCAATACTTGAAACAAAAGGGAAGATTTCCTGATATTAAACCAGATACTGATACAACCAAGGAGAAATTAAAGAAAGACTTGTGCATTTACAAAATTTCTATTATTGTGTGTGTCTCTCTCATCTCTCTCTGTTTCTCACATACACATACAAACTCTCTCACACACACATACACACACACTTACACACACAAATACACACATGATGCAGATTTGTGTATGTGTGAATGTGTGTGTGTATGTGTGTGTGTGCTTCAAATACTACCCACTCTCACCTCCTACCTCTCTACTATTCTGGTCCACAATTCCAACAAATCTCTGTTGTGTTCCTCTCCATTCATTTTTCTTGGGCCACATGTGAGACTGTTGGTTTGGAGCTATGTGTTGGAGCCTGGTGGACTCAGCAGAGGACTACAGCTAAAGGCATTTATTCTTCTCCTACAATCCCTCCATTTGCAACTTTGAGAAGTAAAGGGTGGTGAAAGTTTTTTTTTGCACCCCGATAGGCCTCTCTGCTGATGCAGCAGTCCAAATCAGACCAAATTAGAAAAAGCCCCTGTGTAGTGGGTAAACCATTCCTGGGTGATTCTCCAGCCCCCCAGAAAGGAGGCAGGGATGAGAGACCAGAAAACACATGTATGTTTTCTGGGATGCAGTTTAAATATCCTGTGGGAGTGGTCTTGAACATCTCTGAGGAAGGAACCATGTTTGGTGGGCTTTGAGGGGGCAGGTTTGGGGCAAGAGATGGGGGAGGAGAGTTGAGGTGGAGCTCAACCAGAACATTCCAGACTCCTTGGGTATATGGATGCCAGGATGCCAGGAGTTGAGGTGGAGCTCCCACCCAAACATTCCAGACTCTTTGGATATACGGATGCCAAGGTGACAGGAGTTGAGGTGGGGCTTCCACCAGAACATTCCAGACTCTTTGGGTATAAGGACAATGATTCACATCTCACTACTTCCTGCGGGCATGGGGCAATGTAGGGAANAGAGGAGTCAGAATTTGGTGGGCTCACATTTATCAGGAGGTGTGATTGGAGGAGCATCTGGTTAATTGTCATCCTGGAGACCTCAGGCATCTATTTCTTGAACAAGCAGAGAAGGCAAGTTTCTAGGAAAAAAAATAGATTAATAATATTTGCCCTAGCTGTACTGCAATGATGAATGTACAGAGCAGAGGAGCAGATAGGTCCTTCATTGGGACATCTTAGAAAACTGGAAGGTGGAAGGTCTCAGCTGCTGGACAGACCATGTATCATGAATAGGTGCTGGCTTGAGCCTGGAGAGATGGTACCAGCATGGATGTCCCAGGAGCTTGGCAGCCGAGGGGGTGGTGAGGATCACAGTATAAGGTCCTGTCCATTGGGGCTCAAAGGACTTAGGAGCNAGCCTTTTGAGAAGTACTCTGTCCTCTGGGGACAGTGGGTCAGGCTCAGAGGTAGTTGGGTCTGTTGGTGTTGGGGCAGGGAGATAGCTGTCAGCATGTGAATGGAGAGGGGACTTCATAAGAGAGAGGTAGTGGAGATACCCAGCCAGTGGGGGAGTTTGGGCTGGGAGGTGGTGATTGAGGAGGAAGGGTCTTCCATAAAGGAGCTCAAAAGGGCTCGGGCCTGTAGGAGAGCATGGGGTGGCCTGGAGGTGGGTAAGGGCAATGGGGAGAAGGGAGGGTTAAGATAACCTGAGTTCAATGGAGAGCTTGGTGAGCTGTTGTTTGATGAGTCCATTGGCCTTTTGAATGTTTCCTGAGGATTGTGGGTGATAGGGAATGTGGAGCTTCCAAGAAGAGATGTTGAGAACATTTGACATGAGCTCCATGACCCTAGAAGTGAAGGCTGGCCCATTGTCCATTTGTATGGTCTGTGGAGGCCAAATCTAGGAATAATGTATTCCAGGAGTATTTGGTCCACTACTTCTGCTGTTTCCCTGGAGACAGGGAAAGCTTCTATTCATCCTGTAAAGGTGTCAACCATAGTTAGGAGGTAATAGAGTTTTTATGTTGTGGGCATGTGAGTGAAATCCACCTGCCAATCCTCAACTGGTTGGTGTCCTTGAAGCTTGTGCAGAGGCTGATATATCTGGAGAGATCCCTGTGGATTGGTCTTGGAACACATCTGGCAGAGGAGTGGACCTGTCAAACAGGAGCTTGAAGATACATGGGGTCAAAGAGGGCCTCTAAGAAGTGGAACAAAGCTTGGGGCCTATGTGTAAGGTCTGGTGGATGTCTGAAATGATAGATAGTGTCTGGTCCTGAGGAAGGATGAGGCAGTTATTTATGTAGAACCATCCATCCTTTGTCCATGTGGCCCCTTTTTGCAGGAGCTCATCCCTCTCTTCTGGTTGATAACAGGGCTGAGAGGAGGGTGTCAAAAACAAAATATGTTCTGGTAGAAGCTCCACTTCAGCCCCTGGTACCCTGGCATCCATATACTCAAAGAGTCTGGAATATTCTGATGGAAGCTCCACCTCAATTCCCCTCCCCTGTTTCCCCAAACCAGCCCCCTCAAAGCCTGCCAAACATGGTTCCTCTCCCAGAACTGCTTAAGACCACTCCCACAGGGTACTTAAGCTGCATCCCTGAAAATAGACACATGGTTTTCTGGTCTCTTATCCATGTCTCCTCTCTGTGGGGCTGGAGAATCACCCATGAATGCTTTACCCATTAAATAGGGACTTTTTCTAATTTGGTCTACTTTGGATTGCTGCATCAGCAGAGAGGCCTATCGGGGTGCAAAAAACCTTTTATGTGGAGGTCCCACCGAGGGGGGGGGTTGATTTTCTCCCACTGGCATGGTGGGAAAACACCCCTCTCCCCAACACATGCTTTCTTCCAGAATAAGATCATCTTTTGGCTGGGTAAGTTGCCCTTTCCAAGTCATTGCCTAAGAGGCCCAGGGCCTCTTTTTATTTTGGGGGTGTCTTGCCAAAGATGCAGCTGTACCAGGCCCCTGACCCATTCTGGAGCAAAGGGCTACTTTTGTTCCATGGGTTCTCCAGAGGACATTCTGTTGAAGGGAATTTCCCACACACATTCCTGTTTTTTGACCCAAGGACTACCACAGTGGACACATTGTGCTAGGCTTTGGGTCCATGCATTAGACTTNTTGCCCTAGCTGTACTGCAATGATGAATGTACAGAGCAGAGGAGCAGATAGGTCCTTCATTGGGACATCTTAGAAAACTGGAAGGTGGAAGGTCTCAGCTGCTGGACAGACCATGTATCATGAATAGGTGCTGGCTTGAGCCTGGAGAGATGGTACCAGCATGGATGTCCCAGGAGCTTGGCAGCCGAGGGGGTGGTGAGGATCACAGTATAAGGTCCTGTCCATTGGGGCTCAAAGGACTTAGGAGCTAGCCTTTTGAGAAGTACTCTGTCCTCTGGGGACAGTGGGTCAGGCTCAGAGGTAGTTGGGTCTGTTGGTGTTGGGGCAGGGAGATAGCTGTCAGCATGTGAATGGAGAGGGGACTTCAGAAGAGAGAGGTGGTGGAGATACCCAGCCAGTGGGGGAGTTTGGGCTGGGAGGTGGTGATTGAGGAGGAAGGGTCTTCCATAAAGGAGCTCAAAAGGGCTTGGGCCTGTAGGAGAGCATGGGGTGGCCTGGAGGTGAGTAAGGGGAGAAGGGAGGGCCAAGATAACCTGAGTTCAATGGAGAGCTTGGTGAGCTGTTGTTTGATGAGTCCATTGGCCTTTTGAATGTTTTGAATGTTTCCTGAGGATTGTGGGTGATAGGGAATGTGGAGCTTCCAAGAAGAGATGTTGAGAACATTTGACACGAGCTCCATGACCCTAGAAGTGAAGGCTGGCCCATTGTCCATTTGTATGGTCTGTGGAGGCCAAATCTAGGAATAATGTATTCTAGGAGTATTTGGCCCACTACTTCTGCTGTTTCCCTGGAGACAGGGAAAGCTTCTATTCATCCTGTAAAGATGTCAACCATAGTTAGGAGGTAATAGAGTTTTTATGTGTGGGCATGTGAGTGAAATCCACTTGCCAATCCTCAACTGGTTGGTGTCCTTGAAGCTGGTGCAGAGGCTGATATATCTGGAGAGATCCCTGTGGATTGGTCTTGGAACACATCTGGTAGAGGAGTGGACCTGTCAAATAGGAGCTTGAAGATACATGGAGTCAAAGAGGGCCTCTAAGAAGTGGAACAAAGCTTGGGGCCTATGTGTAAGGTCTGGTGGATGTCTGAAATGATAGATAGTGCCTGGTCCTGAGGAAGGATGAGGCAGTTATTTATGTAGAACCATCCATCCTTTGTCCATGTGGCCCCTTTTTGCAGGAGCTCATCCCTCTCTTCTGGTTGATAACAGGGCTGAGAGGAGGGTGTCAAAAACAAAATATGTTCTGGTAGAAGCTCCACTTCAGCCCCTGGTACCCTGGCATCCATATACTCAAAGAGTCTGGAATATTCTGATGGAAGCTCCACCTCAATTCCCCTCCCCTGTTTCCCCAAACCAGCCCCCTCAAAGCCTGCCAAACATGGTTCCTCTCCCAGAACTGCTTAAGACCACTCCCACAGGGTACTTAAGCTGCATCCCTGAAAATAGACACATGGTTTTCTGGTCTCTTATCCATGTCTCCTCTCTGTGGGGCTGGAGAATCACCCATGAATGCTTTACCCATTAAATAGGGACTTTTTCTAATTTGGTCTACTTTGGATTGCTGCATCAGCAGAGAGGCCTATCGGGGTGCAAAAAACCTTTTATGTGGAGGTCCCACCGAGGGGGGGGGTTGATTTTCTCCCACTGGCATGGTGGGAAAACACCCCTCTCCCCAACACATGCTTTCTTCCAGAATAAGATCATCTTTTGGCTGGGTAAGTTGCCCTTTCCAAGTCATTGCCTAAGAGGCCCAGGGCCTCTTTTTATTTTGGGGGTGTCTTGCCAAAGATGCAGCTGTACCAGGCCCCTGACCCATTCTGGAGCAAAGGGCTACTTTTGTTCCATGGGTTCTCCAGAGGACATTCTGTTGAAGGGAATTTCCCACACACATTCCTGTTTTTTGACCCAAGGACTACCACAGTGGACACATTGTGCTAGGCTTTGGGTCCATGCATTAGACTTATGAAATGGGCACTTGCAATTCAAAGCTGGATCCCCAAACACCCCTGGGCTGTCTTTTACAAAAAAATTGGGGCCACATGTTCCATTTACTGGCCAAATTCTTCCTCCTAACCCGCTTTCAGTCCACCCCTTCCCCTTTCCTCCCACTGTGGAGCAAAGGTCGAGGAACAAATTCCTCCTTCTTACCTGCCTTCGCCTCAACCTACATTCTGGTCTTCTTCTACTCACTGGCCTAATGCCCCAAATTTTCCCCAGTTTCTTCTTATACTAAGTTTCACCAGATTCCTGCTCCCCTCTGCCCTTTCTGACAGATAGCTGTAGCTGACAGAATGATCCAAGTCCACACACCCTTCTCCCTTCAGGACAGCTCAGAAATAGGAAAGTGATTGGGTTCCTTCTCTGCTAATCCTTCTGTTTATATCAAGGAGCTCTGGTATCTATCCCAGGCCTATGAACTGACCTGGCATGACCTTTACGTGATTCAGACCTCCACCCTCACTCTAGAGGAATGAACTTGAGTTCAGACAGCAGCTAGGCAGTATGCAGACCAAACCCACCTAGTGGACAATACAGTCCCTGTGAATGAGGTGGTGGTGCCAGCTACAGAGCCCTATTGGATTACCAGCCAGGTCAAAAAGGCCACCAGAGAAGAGACCTCATAGTTCGTTGCCTCCTCCAAGGTGTGGAAATGATCTCAGACAACCAAAGACAAATTACAGACTGACTTGCTCATTTACAACATTTCTATTATAGTCTCTCTCTCTCTCTCTCTCTCTCTCTCTCTCTCCACATACAAACTCTTACACACACACACACACACACACACACACACATATAATGCTGATGTGTGTATGTGTGAGTGTGTGTGTATGTGTGTGTGTGCTTCAAATACTGTCAATTCTCACTTCCTACCTATCTACTATCCTGGTCTACAATTCCAACAAATCTCTGTTGTGTTTATCTCCATTCATTTTGTTTGGGATCCACTGAGATTAACCAGGGACATATGTGAGACTGTGGGTTTGGACCTATATGTTGGAGTCTGGTGGGCTCAGCAGAGGACTACAGCTAAAGGCAGTGATTCTTCCAATCCATCCATCTGGAACTTTTGAGAAGTAAAAGATGATCCTGTGAGCCTTTCCCTTTCCTAGACTGATTGTGGTCTAGTGTGAGGTCAATGCAGGTAAGTACAGTTGCTGTTGGTTACTGATTACAACAGGTGTGTGGAGTCTAGAGAATGGCATGTCTTAGCCCTTCCTTCTCTTTCCCTTCTTATTCCCTTTCTTCCTCCTCTTCCTCAATGTTCCCAGAGCCATAGATGGGATGATGTAACTGACGTTTTTAGGGCTGGGACCACATATCTTACTCATTTTCCGCATCTGGGAAGGCAAAAGTCTCTGCATTCACCACTGCATTAAAATTTTTCCCTATATTTTATGTAAATGTACTTTTAGCGTTAGTCTAAAAAGAACTTGTTTGAGTTAGTAAAATACCAAGACCANCATCTAGTGGTGACAGCAGTACATCTCGGCATGAACTCGGCCCACTGACTTCTGGAGACACCCATTTCTATTCATAATCCAAGTTCCTGAAATGTCTCTCCCGAAGGCACAATTGGAGTATTTGTTTTTTACTTCTCATGTTTGTGTTGGGGATAGGAAGCTGGCATCTGAATTTAGCCTGTTATCATTTGTGTAGGTATGTATCCAGCCCAGAGGTCTAGTAATCAAGTCGAGGTTAGCATGCCATTTTATCTGAAGGGCTCGGAATTCACTGTGGGGATCAGATTCCGGGATGCAGNGTCCTCCTAGACCCAGTTCTGATCTAGGGTGGCAGGCAAGGATGTGGGGAGGCTGTGCAGAGCGGNGTCCAGCGCAGCCTGACAGCTGGAGCTGTGTGGAAGGCAGCTTGTGAGGGAGTGGGAGGGACTGTACAGTTGGGCAGAGACTCAACCGGAAACTGGGGCTGGGAGGATGTAGCACATTGGCTGGGTGTAAGAGAGGTGACGTAAACAGAAGCTGGGACACAAAGTGAGCGCGGGGAAGTCGGGGAGTAACCGATGTCAGCAGGGCAGAGTACCCATCCCCGTCATTGCTCAGGG
>LZPO01117571.1:40659-54802 GCA_001675575.1 Neotoma lepida
GAGAAGCCTGCCAGGGCCATAGTTTAAAATGATATAAGCCTCTGTGTGTTTATTTGGGTCTAAGCGGGCCGTGGGAGCCGGGCGGGGAAACCGGACAAACTTTTGTCAACAGTCTTGTCTGATTTTGATCCTTATCATTGAAATAAGATATAGGATTCAGTATTGGAGTGGTAACAGAGATGGATGCTACATGGAGGTAGGAGTAGCTGCTGCCCCAGCCCTGAGAGTGGCAGCAGCAGCAGTTTAACAGTAACAAGACTTCCAAAGAGCAGCTAAGTTATAAATAATGAGAAGAAATGAAGGAGAAAATAACTATGAAGAGCTGAACATGACAGGCAGTGGGTCCTGGTCATTGCAAGTGTTAAAGTAAAACCAAGTTGTAAGAGCCACAGGTCTCAAAGATCACAAGCCCAAGATGCTAACACTGGTCACTGATGATGATCCTGACATTGATCTGAGAGCTGGTTCACGGTCACTGTAGGACTGAGTATCCAGGCAGCTAAGGTCAGTACAAGAGCTGTAACACAGAAGGAAACACGTGCTGTGGCTTGCTGGGAGCACCTGTTGTTGCTGGAAGCTGAGAATGACAGCAGCTTCCAAGTGATGAAGCTACTGGTCACTACAGCAGAGGTCATTAAGTCTCCAATCTCTGTGCCTTGACCCACGTCTGTGGCTTCTAAATCCTGGAGAAATAAGCTCCTAGCTCTAAGGCATTGAAATGGCAAAAGTCTGGGTCTCCCTGTTCATCCTTAAATCTCTTCACTTATTCTCTGACTAGAACCATTTTCTGAGATGCTGGATTTATATTATGGTAAATGGTCAATAAATGTTTGCTAAAGAAATATGACTTAATCTCTACATTGTAAGAGAATTCCTTAAAGATTTGGGTCCTATGATTGAATTTATACTACATGCACACAACAAGGTCCCAATAAGTATTGATTGATATAAGTAAAGAAGTAGGAAATCTGACTTTATCTACAGAAGTGATTGGAGACTGTGTGGTGAGAAGTCTTAGTGAATAAAGACATTTATCACCAAGGCTGATTGCTTGCATTCTCCAGGACCCACATAGTGGAAGGAGAGATCTGATTCCTGAGAATTATCTTCTGATCTCCATATATCAACTGCAGCACAAACACATGCAAAGTAAATAGAATATAACAACTTAAAAATACTAATCTCTATGAGCCCAGGTTAGTTGATTCTGTGAGTTTTCTTGTGATGTCCTTGACCCCTCTGGCTCCTACAATCCTTTCTCCTCCTCTTCTGCAGGATTCCTGGAGCTCTGCCTAATGTTTGGCTGTGGGTCTTTTACTGGCTTTGGAGACCCTTTCATACTGGATCACTTTACCTAGCTTTAATACATTGGGAGGTGCTTAATCTTATTGCAAGTTGACAATATTCCCCAACAAATATGCCATATTTTGTTGATACCCATGAGAGACTTGCCTTTTCCTAAACAGAAATGGAGAAGGAGTAGATTGGGAGGTGGGAACAGAGAACGAGTGGGGAAAGGGACTAAGAGGAGAGGAGGGAGGGGAACCTGTGGCCAGGATGTAAAATACATAAATAAATAATCTATACTTCTCAGGAGATTAGTCATACATTCAGACTTTAGATTTTCCCTAAAATGACTGAATACCAAGTGTAAGAATTTTGTATATGTATGTATATAATGTCAAGACTGTAATCAAATGTGCTTGTGTACACAGTTGGGGATGGGATAGAGAGACACTAAGTTCTGAAGATACAATAGCAATCAAACTAGAAGGAGGGAATAGAAATCTGTCCAGAATCAAAACATCCTGTGCCCAGTTTAGGATGAGAAACCAAAACTTAAACTTTCTTCTAAGAATATGTGAGAAATGTTGCAAAGCAAGCCGGGAATCAGGGGAAGCAGGTTATTAACAGAGGCAGAAATATAAATAGAATTCNTGCATTGAAGTTCACTTCAGTACTAAGGAGGATCCATGAATTCACTGAAGTTGTAAGAGAGGGTAAATTCTTTTAGGTTTAGATAGTGATCCGACTAAGAAAATGTATTGTTACACTTCTGAATTTTATTTTATTTTATTTCATTTATTGGAGGGACTTGCTGAAGCTCTTACAAGGTCTTACTATGGATTCTAGGTTGGCTTTAACCTTGAAGAAATCCTCCTGCCTCAGCCTTCCAAATGCCAGTATTACAAATTGCCACCACACCTGGTTAATTTTCTGAATTTTCAGGATGATTTTTTGTTCAGTTTTCAGGAAACAAATCTGCTTCTTATCTCCTCAACCAAACTAAGCAGAAATATATGTGACTGGTTCTGAAACTGTCCACTGGGACCTCCGAGTTGGATAAAACAAACTGTTAGAAATGATTTTGTCGCCTTAAGGTACTTTTGTCACAGTTCCCAGTAATTGAAATCTGCTATGGCTGTTAAGAATCATTAAAATAGCCATTTCTTCATCAATTAGAATCTTGCTGCCAGATTGTATGACACTTCGTGAACCAGCTTTAATTTGTTATACATTGTTCCCAGAAGGTGAGATGAGATTACAAGGGCTTGTGTGTTAGTTGAGAGATGTATTTTACACTTACCACTCACGGTCCCTTTCTAGTAATTCAAATAGAACGGTCCGATCTTGATTAGTTAATCTTTCCACATCAGCATTTTTAGATGGTACTTCATAAAATTTTCACTACAATTAAAAATGCAATTAAAATGGATTATCTAAATCAAAGTCAATCTTTAATTACTGCGTGCTATCTAGATCCTTACTTCACGATAGAACAGATAAAATTCTAACAATTGCTGTGCTAATGCCTTCATTATTAAAAGCATAATAACCCCAGCCTTTGGAGACTCATCTCATTTCCTGTCAGTTCCTTTTTTAGGTTGTCATCGAGAAGCTTGCTTCCTTTAACAACCATGNCTGCCTAGTCTGCAGCAGGCTTTTCTTCTTATTCACCTACAGAAAAGTTATTAGGCAGAGTTCATCTAATTACTCCAAGTCCTTCATGTAAAGGGACCAAGCACCTCAATTTTGAACCTATTTTTGTCCCTTTTAGGTATCCCCCCTTTTAACCATCACCCTCTCTTGCAAAAACAATTAAGAAAAAAATTCAAAACAAGGGATGTGTTGGAAAATTCCATTCACGGCTGTGTCCAAATCATTCATCATTTGANATGTAAATCTTATTTTTAGCAGTGTGAGTATTTGGTGGTGAAGTAAAAACTCTTGAACTTGAAAGTCAAAGACTTTAGTTCTCGGTGATACTGGAGAAGCCCCCTAAGATATGAGAGCTTTCACTCACCCATCTATAATGCAAGAGCAGCAAAATACTCTTAAATATTGCGAAGCTTGAATATGTTTTCTAGCTGTGCAGTTCCTGCTGTACAACAAGTAATCAATGAAGAGTGGCTACTCTTATTATATAATAAGCATTTTCTATGTTACTCTCTAGACTTTATGATTATCAAGATAATATCTCAATCTAGGTCTGTATAAACACTATACAATAAAAAATCCTAATTGGTACAGTCTGAGATTAATGATCAAGTTTTTCCATCCTCTCNGAATTTGCATATGTAATTGTGTTTATCTACTATTTTAAAGCACCCAGCCCGTATCTGATGTGAAATGCTTGTAATCATAAAATGTCTTTATGAAATACCTAACAGGATGCAGTATTGCATCAATCTTTTATAAANGCAATTATACTAAAATAATCTTTACCTCCTGGCAGTGTAAGCTCAGCCAATATTGTTGCACAGTAACTGGAGGATCAAAATACATAGTTAATAGGTCAGTTAAATATCATCATTGCATTCAAAAAAGCCAAAAATTCTTTTATCTAGATTAATTGCAGGTAAATTATTTCAAGACCCATATATGGCTATATTTTGTAACCTTCTTGGGGAGATGTGAAAAAAAAATCTATTCACTTTAGAATGTGNGCTGATGAAAGACTGAACAATCCTACTGAAGTCAATAGAGCTCAGTGAACCCAAGTGTTCATTCAGGTTACTTAACATGCCTGCATATAAGGGGCACAGGTTGTTAACAAGAACATGGTGATTCAAATGCAGCTGCCTAGACTAAAAAGTCCATGCCCGCCTAGATGATGACTCGCAAGTGCTACCTCACTGAAGCTCTCTCTGCAGTAGGCCAGCTCATGTGCTGCTGAGAGCTTTTCCTCTCCACAGCAGTTGCTACTGCTTACATAACATAGATTTTTTTTCAACTTCCTGAGAGTTCTGACTTTACTTCCAAAACTTCCCAAGATTTCTTTACTTCCCAAGTCTTAATGTACCTCCCTCCAGGAGGCAATGTTGGGAGGAATAACTAAATAAAAATTTGGAAATTCTAACATTTCACATCAGAAAGAAGGCTGACTGGGGAATGTGGAAATTCTGACACATCTGCTGTATAGAAAGGTGAAGGATTATAATCTGGGTGATGAGGGAAAAGTGGAGTGAAAGCATACAAACTACAAAAGAAAAAAAAAGAGTATCAAGGACCTTGGTCTAGTTAATGTGATGCTGAAATTACATAGAAGCAATCAAAGATAAAGAGATTCATTTAACAGCCATTTGGAAAAGCAGCCAAGGAAATATAAACACACACAAAAAATTGAGACAATAAAGTGGACATTAATTATCAGAACATATCTAAAACAATCTATATAACTTGTCTCTTATACACATCTAGATGTGTATAAGAGACAGGAATTGGGGAGAGGAGAGTATGGAATTCTCCTGGGCCAGTGAGATCACTCATGCTTTTGACAGATGGTCAAAATTGGATGGGGTGAATTAGAAATAGATAATTTCCTTATACTATGGAAAAGTTGCCAGAGATCTAAGTTTTACAAAATATTTCCCGTCGTTGTACTTTTACTACTTTTGTCTGTACAACATAAATAAAAATGTCTACTCTTNGGTGCTCTATTTTAACCACTAAACAGAAGGGTTGTTTTTACTTCCCAAGCAGCTTATCACACATCATAGCTCATCACCGTATCAGCAATTGTTTTCCACCTAAAGATACATAACGCATCTAGATTGAATCTGAAAAGAAAAACTTGAATGCTCTAGTAGTTATCATTTTGATAGCACAAAAACCTTTGCTTGAAAATTTCTGTATCTTCATGAAAGATTGCTTGCTACAGTTGTAAAATATTTACTCTGTCCATCAGATTTGATTAGGGATATTTGTCAGAAACGAAAAAAGCATAAAGTTGTGTGCCTAAACATATGAACTTGTGAAAAGGACTAGATCAGGACTATAGGGGGATGTGCTAATTTTAAATCAAGACTGGTTAGAATTTGATTTAAAAAAAAAAGTGAGCCAGTCATGTGGTCCATGCCAGCTCTAGAGATGGAGAAGCAAGCAGATCTCAAGTTCAAGGCCAGCCTGGTCTATATAGCAAGTTACACAACAGCTAAGACTACATAGAAAATCTTATTCTAAAAAAAAAAGGAAAGAAAGAAAAAAGAAAATATGAATGCTGCAAAGTAGAACAACTAGAAAATTTTGCTTTGCTCCCTCCAGAGTCTTTATGTTTTGTTTTGTTATTTTTACTCTTGTGGACGAAGGGCAAGAAAGAAGTTGTTCTCATTCAGTTATTCTTTTGAATTCAATTTTCAGATTTATTTTAGTTACAAAATCAAAATAGCACTTGCAGTGTTGTAATCATATAATGTTCCAATTTTCAATCAAAGTGATTGATACTACCAGTGTGTAAACATGAATGAGTACACAGGAGGCCAATGGTGGGTGTCTTCCTCTGGTGCCCTCTGCCTTATTCTTTTTACATGGTGCCTCCCACTCCATCTGAAGAATACCACTTGGCTAGTAGAGCCAGTGAGCAATCACCAGTGATCCCCTCTCTCCAAACCCCAGCCCAGCTCTGGGATTACAGATGCAAACCTGTGCCCTGTTGTCACATGGGTGNTGGGAATCCAAATTTGCGTCATGTTCCCATGCTAGCTCTTTACTGCCTGAGTCATCTCTCCAGGTCCCCAAAGTGGTTGACATTCTTCTAGCACCAACAACATTATGTTTAAAAAAATTGAAAACAGCTAAAATAGTCCATTCACATTTTTATCAATTCCATACTAAAATTACAGTATTTTAATATAGTGGATCAAATAAAAATGCATGGTTAAATTANGTTCACCCGTTCCCTTTGCTTTAAAAGAAGTNATATTTTTAGATATCATATTAGTTATTTTNCTCTTTTCTATAAGAAAGTACCTAACAATAAGCAGCTTAATTTTCGCTCAAGAGATACAATCCACTGTGGGAAACAAAACATGACTACAGATGGATGAGGCAGCTAGTCACTCTGAGTCCATGGTCATGAAGAAGGAAATTGAATAGTGGTGGTACATTCCCACTGTCTTTTTTATTCTGTCTGAGACAGTATCCCTTTGAGTGGTATTAGCTATATTTCCTGTGGCTCTTGCCTCTTCAATTAAACCATGAGGGAAACATTACCGTGGACACATGCAGAGGTGTGCTTCCATAGTGATTCTAAATTGTATCAACTTGGCAGTCAAGATTAACCATCAGAGACATGGAGATTTCTTTTAAATTAGGAAATATGTGGTTCTCCTGCTAGGGTCATAAGAAAAGCACATTACAGATAACACAAGAGGAATACAATAATGGAGAGAAGCTAGGACATAATGAACTCAAAGTAAACTGAAATTCTTTATCTTAAGAATAACCTTGGCTGTTTAAAACTTATAACATCGAACAACAACTTCAAATCAGAAGTAGCAGTGAATATTCATTTGAAAATAAAGACAGAATTTAAGCAGGTAAGATTTAATTAACCACACTGGAACATAGCCAGACCTCTCCAGCTAACATCTCTGCTCNTTAATAGATAACATTATTCTTGCCCTGCTAAACCCAATGTCAGGAACAGAAAACATCCTTGCTTTCCTTCCTCGTTGGTAAATATCCAATATTAAATAGGGTATTAAAATGCAAGCATTTCAAATTAAAATTCAGGTCTCTATAAAAGAGGAGTAGCCACTTTGCCACCATGAAACACTATCAATCTTTTACCAGTGGGAAGAATTTATGTTTCAACAAATTTACCCACCACATTTTAAAATACAAAATTGAGTGATTTGATATTCACCACATGCTGCAATAGATTCCAATCAGCTCTTCCCTTGTCCTTCCCCGACCTGTACTCAACCTTCTCCTCATCTGGTCAACAGAGTCACCTCACTATATCCTTGCCCATAATGATAACGAATGTGCAGACAATGTTGATTNTTTGTCAAAGCAGTCACATCACACACAATAGCAGTGAGTAGTCTTTTCCTTAAACTCTGTTAGAAAATATCTAAAGCTGTGCCAATATCGAACTTTTAGTACCCANTCCAGCCTCACAAAAAAGCAGATAACGAAAGAAGAGTTAACCAAAGAATACACTTAAATGTCTGGTTGTTAGGGCTGCCTGCCTGTAATTCCAGCCTCAGAAATCACCTATGAAACTTACCGTCACACTTTTTTACTGCTCCTGTATGCTGCTCCGTGGATTGGCCTAGGACAGATGAAACACTTCTTAGCATGCTGCTGTGAGATTTTAGCTGGGGTTGGAGTCACCAGAGAGTTCAGGTGGGATGACAAAAATGACAACTGGTTCACTCATATGTAGTGCCTCAGCTGGGAGCATTCTGTCTGTGTGTTCTGTCTCTGTCTCTTTCTGTGTCTCTGTCTCTGTCTCTGTGTCTTTCCCTGTCTCTCTCTATCTCTTTCTCTGTCTCTCTCTCTGTGTGTCTCTGTCTCTGTCTCTGTCTCTCTCTCTCTCTCTCTTTCTCTGTGATCATTTAGCTAGTACATAGAATTTATAAATTTGAGGGTTACCAAGCATATTCCAAGGCACGTGGAATTTCCTCCAAAATATGCAGAAAATCCCAGGTAAAATCTTGTTTAATGACCTCACTGAGATGTTACTACTGCCATAGTTTATTGTTAAAACTGTGAGTAACAGCCTCCATGTAAGGAAGGGGTATTGATGAGAACACACATGCTTGGAAACACGGCTTGTTGACATGCTGTCCTTGGATATAATACGTATGGCATAATTTTTAAATGTAGTTTACCTGACACAAGAAATCATAGGTTTCATAGCTATCCTCTTTAGCTCTGCATGTTTCAGTACCTAGTACTAAGTACTATATAANAGTGTATGTAGAAGATGGCATATACCAATAAATACTTTGCAGGTGAATTAAGTAGTTATTGGTTATATTCTATTTATCATTCTTTTTATCTCACAGGACCTTCACTGTAAGATCAATGCAATGATAAGAATTTCTTTAAGACATTTAAGGAAAAGATATTGTGTAATATAAGAAGTGTCCAATTGTAGCTTACAATCAAAAGTTCTGTCTTATTTTGAGAGTTCTCCATTCTGAAAAAGCTCACAGTCNTTCTCAACCATCCTAATGCTGCTACCTTTTAATACAGTTCCTCATGCTCTTGGGATCCCCAACTGTTAAATTATTTTCATTGCTACTTCAAAACCATAATTTTGCTACTGTTATGAATCATAATGTACATATTTATGTTTTCCAATAACCTTAGGCAACTTCTGTGAAAGGGTTGCTTGATCCCAAAGAGGTCACAACCCACATGTTGAGAACCCCAGGATTAGGGCAATCATATTCACTCAGTGTGGACATGGAAATACCTTAGATTAAAAAATGGTATGCTAAGAAATCTAAATTTTCAGCAGATTTGAAATTCTGATACCTATTGATTTGGGTTTCTAGACTATTACACAGATTGACAGGAATGGTGTTAAATAGCAAGGTACATTAACACACCAACTCACTTTTTCTACTGTGTATATATTATCTTGACATATAGTCCAGCTACATAGTTAAAAACCAGCTAGAGAGATGGCTATGCTGCAGGAAAGCAATGAACTTTGTGGTGTAAACTATGTGCTAGGACTCCTGGATTATGAACACCCATAATATTTGGGTTGCCCAGGGCACCTAATCTGACTGGGAAATTTGCATTACAATGAACTAAAGGGAACTGTGGCTTTCACATGTGAGATAAGAAAAGAAGAGAAGAGGAGGGGACAGGAGGGGAGGGGAGGGGAGGAAAGGAAAGAGAAAAAGGGAAGAGAAGAGAATCCTACAACCAATGTCAAGCAATTATCATCATCAAATATTGATAGGTATAATCTCTATATATATTTCTCTATAACTTTATTAAAAGGAAAAGTTAATGTAATTTAACATGTAAAATGCTAACATGGTATTACCTTTGGCACAAGTTTTATAAAATAATATCTATTAATTATCATGATATACACACTAGATATCATTGTAGATGTTTGTAGACTCACTTGTATGCAAGATGTTGTATAGTGAGTTCCTCAAAATGGAAACAGTCTCTGGTGCAGGGTGGATGGAAGCTCAAATAACTCAAGAAGTAAAGGAAACACACAAGTCTCATGAAATCCAGAAACTTAGACAACTCACCAGACCCCTCCCCAATGTAACACACTCAGTAAACAATTGNTAGGGAAAGGACACTTTCCAACCTGTCCAGTTGCCTCAAGGTATACAGGGAGCTCCCAGGATGCAGCTTTCCTAAGCCACCACCCACTATGGGGTAAGCATTTTGGTAAAGCAGCTACCTTTGAGCCGTTCCTGCTCCTGTAAGTACAATCACTCACTGTCCTATAAATAACCCAGTAAATTGGTTCACAAAGCTAGACTTGAGTGGAATCATTTCTTTTATATATTTTTGGCTCCCTATCTGGAGAAAGAGATGCTTGTTCATGTCTCCCAAGAAAAAGTCACAACATGGTATTTCCATGATTGAATAATATAAGAAAACACAATTTTCTTATCTTTTATGTTAGTATGTAAATTTGATTTCCTAGGATGTGGTACTTAATCTACAAAGATGAGTTTCTTCTTTTAGCATGAGTAACCTTAAAATATGCACGGCTGTCAGTGAAAGTTTTGTCTGGTCCTGTCTGGCTCCCACAGCCCCTCAGACCCAAAGAAACACACAGAGGCTTATATTATTTCTAAACTATGGCCGTGGCAGGCTTCTCGCTAGCTAGCTCTTACATCTTAAATTAACCCATTTCTATAAATTTATATCTTCATGTGTTCTGTGGCTTTACCTGTGTGCCATTACATGTTGCTCTCTGGATGGCAGGATGGTGTCTACTCAGCTCTGCTTTCTTTCCCTCTCTCCCTAGTTATAATGTCCNGCTTGACCTTATTCTGTCTCACCATTGGCCAAATAGCTTTATCAACCAACCAATCAGAGCAACATATATTCACAGCCTACAGAACAATATCCCCATCACACAGCTGATCTCCTGATTTCACAGAAAGCAGAATGANTGCCACAAGAAAGCACAGAAATTTTGCTGATACCCTCCTACATACTTGATCATGGTCTTGAGAAACATTGACTTTGTACCTTTGCAATGTTAGAAATGCGGCTTGGCTTNTTAGCTTTAATAAACCTAGAACATCATGATTGATAAGTTTCTTATATTCTGAATAAGCCTCTCCACTGACACAGCAATCCAAATTAGACCGAATCAGGAAAGGTCAGGTTTAATGGGCAAATGTTCCCCGTGATTCCTCGTCCCCTCAGAGAGGAGATTGAGATGAGAGATGGGAGGAATCATGCCTCTAGTTTCCGGGATGCTGTTTAAATAAGAGGAGGGAGTGGTCTTTGCCTCTCTGGGGAGTAGCCCTGTTTAGTGGGCTTTGAAGGGACAGGGCAGCAGCATTGGGCCCAGCTCCAGGCTGCTGCACAGACAGGTCCATGCCAGGAGTCTGGCCGGCTTGAGGTGTTGGTAGTGCTAGGTCGGAGTCTGAGCTGTGCAGGAAGCAGGGCTGTCGTAGGACACTGGGCTGAAGTGTGGATCCAGTGGCTGCATCAGGAAGTGGACCCCTCCAGGTAGAAAGCAGCTCAGGCAGTCAGCAGACATTGTGTGGCAGCCCGGGACTGCCTGCTCAGAGCGGATGCCAGGGGCTGAGGTGGAGTTCCCACCAAACAATCATCACCATCATCATCATCATCACCATCATCATCATCATCACCATCATCACTATCATCAATAGTGCCCTCATTTTGCCTCTGCTGCTGTCATAAAATACCTGACAACAAAAACAACTTGGGGATATAAATATTTATTTTAGTTCACATCTCCAGACAGTCTATAAGAGCAAGAAAGTCTATCAGGGACTTACCTAACCTATCACATCCACACTCAAGAGCAGAAAGAAATGAATATACGCACATTTTCTGATCAGTTCACTTTCACTATTCTTTAAGCAATCCAGGATCCAACCAGAGGGATCCAAACCCTTCCCACTGTCCTACAGTGGATTTCCCACATAAATTAATATAATCATGACAAATCCCTCACATACATGATCACAGGTGGAGCTAATCTATACTGCTCTCTTCCCCAGTGATTCTAAAGGGTGGCAAGTTGACAACTATAACTAACCACATATATCCTTAAAGTCACATCTTTAATAAGGTTTAGTTTTTTCTCATTATATATTTAATTTGTTTAAATTANAGGCATGTAAGTATTATACGTTGTACTTTTCTTTCTCAAATATTGTCTTTGGGGTATAACTACTGAATTAGATTTACATTAAATTCCCAAAGATGATATTCTATAAGCTCTATTTGAAAAATGTAAATAAAGAAAGATGGTTTCAAGATGGTTTCAATCAGNCATTCTTCATTCACACTATTGTCTGGAAATAAGCTCTACAGCTACAGCACACTGGCTTGACATAACAAAAAATTCATAAATGCTTTTTGATGGGTCTTTGCAAAATATAACCAATTATTGATTTGAAATCCTGCTTAGCCACGACAGAACACTCTGTAATCAATTACATTTGGGGTTTTAACCTATAGATAGAAGACATGAAAAAGCTGAGTTAATGACTTTTTCAACTGGCCAAATGATATCCCTGGGGGGCAAAATGTAATCCCCAGGACAGGCAGTAATTTCCTATTGTTGCTGCCACACTTATAGTTGGGAGCTGAGCTTCCTATTGCTGGGCCAACAAGCTACTTTAGACCATCACTTATGTTTCTGCAATAAAAGACTAGTGCCAGCCATTTTTCTCTCTCTCTTCCAAATACCACTGATCTTCCTATTTCCATGGTAACCGACTCCTGCTGGCATGATCAAGAAAAAAAATGATTTGGGATTTTAATTAATTGCTTAGAAATGGAAATGTAACGGGACTGGTGGCTCAACTAAGCACATTTTGCAAAGTGAATAAAAATAGAGTTTCCGGAATACTTGAAATTGTTTCAGTGGCTACAGCACATCTTTTGCTAGACACCTTAATTTATTCCATTTTCTAAAATAAATCTGCCAGACATACTAAGCCATTTTGTCAACACAAATCATTTTGGCAAATACTTTAATCCCTCTTCTAAACAAAATGCATTATAATTTAAAAATCTAACCCATCAGTGTGAACCCACTAGGTCCTATCTTAAAATACCCCTGAAATGTTTGTATATCATGTTTAAAGGAGCTGTTATATCTTGTCTATAAAAGAGAGACCCCATGTTTGCTGCCTACTTAGAAACAAATTCCCCAAAACTCATAGTACCAGTGATTTCTACCTTTTGTAGAAACCAAAGCCTTGGTGTTAGCCTTTAGTACCTAGATTAGGAGAATGAGTCCTGGAGTAAAACTAAATAGGACCCAATTGCCTGTATTACTTAGAGTCATGTCTTAACCAATCACAGCTCCCAATCTTCCTAAGTCAATAATAATTAACCATGTACAGTGTTGCTGTGAAGACTATATGTTAAGAAACAGAAACTCTATGAAGATATCAGACAAGAGTGAAGGATGCATTTGACCAATGTGTTGACATCTGTCTCGCTCATCTATATGCAAACTATAATTAGATTTTCCTCTACTATTTGGTTTTAAATGTTCCCTTTAAAACAATAAAACATTTATAACTAAAATTATTTTTCATTTAAGATATAATCTGCCTTTTCTTTAGATAAATGCAAATATCTCCTGTAAGATACACAAAAAGTACTATGTGGTGCCAAAAAATGATTGTTACAGATTCGAAGTTTTCTCCAGTAAAATAAGAAAAGTAATTTGATTCCCAAGTATTTTGCAAACAAGCAACTTTTTTATTTGATTNGGATACATTTTAATTATAAAAGGCAATAAATTCCCATAAATACAAGGAAGATAGGTATAATGAGCAAATATTATTTATTATGTCAGTTCATAGAATTAATTGAGTGGATATTGTATTCATCAATTTTCTGTTATTATAAAGACATGTCTTTGGCTGCTTTAGCAAAGATGTTTATTTGGCTCACTGTTTTGGAGGCTGAAAGTCCAAATAGTATTATAGTTCCTCTGGAATTATGTGTCCTGACTACATTACATCATAATAAACAGTTTCATGGTAGGGTCTTGTGTGAGTGGGAGCAATAGCCATGGCAAGACAAGAAGGGTCATATTCTTACAGTGACAGTCCTCTTTAAAGAAGTAATTGGCTCCCATGATACCAACATTAATTCCTCCCAGGCAATATCCCTAAGGAACAAAGCCTCTTCCACAAGATATGTTCATTTAAAGGTCCCATTAACGCTAATGTCACCACACTAACTACTAAGTTCCGGACACATGAGACTTTGGGAAGCATACCACACACTATGTCCTTTTGAACATAGTGAAGCTACAACACATACATATATTAGCATGGTTTTAAAGATCAGTGCAACATGATCTATAGGGGCAACATGTTCAAAATCATTTGGAAAAATAATATTAAAGACAAATTTCCTTACCTCTTAATTAAGATTTTGAGCACCAGTTATTCCTAATGATCACTGTCATTATTAAATAATAAGAGAAAATTGATATGAAGTCAGGCAATATGAAGGATATTTATGTTGTTGTTTGCTTTTTATTCTTTTTACTGTTTGCTCTTTTGGGGGACTCACTACCCAGCTCCTAAATAAATCACACACAGAGACTTATTCTTAATTATGAATTCCCATCCTTAGCTTGGCTTATTTCTTGCCAGTTTTCCTTAACTTTAAATTAGCCCCATCTATC
>LZPO01117572.1:0-14071 GCA_001675575.1 Neotoma lepida
ATAAATGGGACACAGAGAAATTTCTAAAGGGTGATATAAAATTGTGTGTGTGTGTGTGTGTGTGTGTGTGTGTGTGTGTGTGTGTGTGTGTGTGTGTTTAGAGATAAAGGAGTCCTGTGGGGTGGGGGAAACTTCTGGCAACTCAAAGGTGGAAGATGCCGGAGGTTTACATGGGACATTTCTCTTGCTTCAGACACTGGTCTAAGGCTGGCTCCACATGAGACAAATGAAATGGAAGTAAGGTAGTGTTTTAACTTCCAGATAAAGCCAAATTTTGCACAGCAGTTCTAGGATGTACTTTGTTCTATTTGACCCTGAAAGACCCAGGATAACTGTGCAGGCGTCACGGTATGGAGGCTGAGAATTTTACATTTTTCTGAGTTATATAAGCATATGGTTAGATAAACTCTTGTTCATCAAAGAAATAAGTATTGAAAATGAAAACTAATTTTCACTGTCAAGTTCTTGGTACATAGATTTTTGTTGTTGTTTTAACTGTAATTCCAGAGCTTAAAAACAAAGTGAACATTTTTAAAAAAAATCTGATTAAATACTCCTGAAATTTGCTACTGACCCACTTTACAAAGAAATTAAATCTAAATTCTATAGTATTTCATCAGATTTCATTCTATTTTAAATGAGTGAGGGCAGAAATAAAGATAACTCATTGGGATATTTAACGGAATTCACCTTTAGGCTTTCTTTAACCTCAAATCAATCTGGAAACCTATCCCTTCCATTTACATCATCCAATATATGCTATTCTTGTTGTGTATGAAGTAGCATAATTTTATCAACAAATGAATCCTCTCCTTCAAAAACCAAAAGTGATCACTCCATGTTTTATCATATTTACATAGAATTTTAAAAAGAAAACCTCCAGGACTTTAGATAATAATTTCAAACATAAATTCAGCATTTGTGTAGATTTAGATTGCCCAACATAGCTATTATAACTTTATTACTTTTCTCTTTTATCATAAAATATTTATTTTATCATTAAAAACATTAAGGTTTTCATAAATTAGGCATAGCAAACAATAAAAGAATATATTTTAGATTAAGACAAAAAAACCTTGATTAAAAATAATTTGAAAATTGGCTTTCTAATCATATTAGGCTGGGGCCCTGATATTAGAGATGTCTTCTAAACGTTAATTGAATAGACTGTGTTAGTCTGTCTAGAAACAGGGGTTTTCGATCTCGTTGTAGCTAGGAGATTATTACGCTTTAAGTGTATTTTGGAAATTTTTTCCTACGGCTAAATTGAAAATGTCTGATATTCTCAATTACTTTAAGCATTTATGATTCTAAGCTCGCAGCAGAAACGGCTGCCAAGGCGGGGAGGGTGAGAGCAGTTACTCAGAAGGACACTTATGTAAGAACCATCAGGGTGGTTACTGGCTTGAAAGCAGGAAACCCTGCATTTCAGACTCTTGGCTTTAAGGAATCTTTATTGAGCCTTTTCTCCTCTCAGAGCTGAGACAAATGGCTGATGACTGAATCCTGAGACTGTCCACAGCTTTGCTCTTTCATTCTGCTGCAGCCCGGAAGACGGTGAGATCCATCCCGAAATCTGCCGGCTTTACATCCAGCTGCAATGCTGCCTAGAGATGTACACAACGGAGATGCTGAAATCCATTTGTCTGCTGGGGTCTCTTCAGTTTCATCGAAAAGGTACACACACGCAATAGGGTGCCAGAAACACAGAGAAATAGAAAACAAAGCTGGCCTTTCACCTAGTGTCTATGTACAGGCCCGGGCACACAAGCAGAAGGAATTTAAATGCTCAAAAACTGCAGGATACATGAATTAATAAAAAGTCCACATCTCTGCTGTCTAAATGCATCAAGATTGAAACCATAGTAGGAACTGTCCTTAAATGTGTTATTTCACCACTTGTGAATGTGACTTTCGTTAGACTCCACAAAGGCTGCAAAGATATCCAAAGGTCTTAGTAGAATAGTAAATGTTCTTCGAGAGCCTTGTTTCTCTAAATGAAATGTTGCAAAGAGGTGAACGGTATACTGTGTCCCACTGACTTCAGAAAAAAAGGAACTCACAAATTGTATGGAGGCATGAGCAATGGTAAAAACTCACTCCCTGCCTTAAACTATACTCGGAATGCAGTGACTTCAAGCAATGGAAGTAGCTGGTAGCTGTGGCTTCAGCATGGTTTGATGACACTTACGATTCCTGTTCTAAGTGAGGCTCCCTCTTTGAGATGTCAGCTTTCCTCTCACGAGGCCTTCACCCACATTAGAAAACTGACTACCACGGCCCTGGTCATTGGCTGTGCACATCATTTAACTCACAAAGAAGGGGAAACTTCTCCCAATGATAAAACAAAAGATCCAGGCTTCATTCTCACTGAAATAACTTCTGTCTTGAGTCATGGAAGGCTGGAATTCCATTGATTGTCTTAAGCAATTAAAGTTTGTCCATGAAGCTAGGAGTGAACTCAGCTCCATTCAACCAGTGCTATACCTAACATGATAGGTGGAGGTAGGATGGAAGGCTGCTTGGCTTCCATTAACCAAGTATTTGACTTACGTTTTCTTTTCAGTTCATCAAAGAAATCCTTGGAAACCTCCTGAGCATAAACTTTCTGTGCTTTAGGCCAGGAAAAATGGGAGCTGAGAATACATAAAATGTAATCGGTGCCTGTGGTTTAAATTTAAAGATAAGCAAGTTTAGTAAGCTGCTGGGGGGAGGCGGGGCTTTAGACAACAAGCAGTTAAAGATTTGAAATCAAATGAGTATTGTAATTTAGTGACAAAAAAGCTGTGATAATTTAGTAGTAAACATCAAATTTTGCATATGCATATATGTGTATGTATACCCATTGCAGAACTAAAAGGCAGGAGTTTCACTGCATCGTTCCAAAGACAGGATACTATTCTCTCGATACATGAGTATTATTTCTTTTCCTTCGTCTTCCTAAAGGCTGATCCTTCAAGGATTACCATCTTCATTTCTGTGGTTAATAAGAGAGAGTAGGTTTGGAAAGATCAGCCTCATGACACTCCTGATGCCTTATCTAAAATTTGAGTACTCAGATATAGGGCAACCAAACAGGTGACACCCTCACATAGACACATGCAGGGCAATGCATTCTTTGCATTATTTGGGTAGGTTGGTGTCTTAGTCACTGTTCTATTGATCTGAGGAGACACCATGACAAAGGCAGCTCTTATAAAGAAAGTATTTAACTGGGAGCTTGTTTACAGTTTTAGAGCTTTAGTCCATTATCACGCTGGGGAACATGGCAGCAGGCATGGCAGTCACGGCAGGTACGGTGCTAGAGAAGTATTTGAGATTTACATCCTGATCTGTAGCCAGAGAGAGAGAGAGAGAGAGAGAGAGAGAGAGAGAGAGAGAGACTGGGCCTGGCATGAACTTTTGAAACCTCCACACCCACCCCAAGTGATACACTTCCTCCAACAAAGCCACATCTCCTAATCTAGCAGTTCTGAACCTATGAGTCTCAACCCCTTGGGGATCAAATGACCCTTTAACAGGGTCACCTAAGACCATTGGAAAACACAGATATTTACATTATGACTCATAACAGTAGCAAAATTACAGTTAGGAAGTAGCAAGGAAAATACTTTTAGGATTGGAGGTCACCACAACATAAGGGACAGCATTAAAAGGTCACAGCATTAGGAAGGTTGTCAAATAGTGTCACTCCCTGATGACTAAGCATTCAAATATATGAGCCAATTGGAACCATTTCTTCCAAACCACCACAGTTAGGTGTAGGTGGTCTTGTTTTCCAGATCTGCATTGGTTACACTTGTATGTAACCCACTCCTGTTTGTATTCCTTGCTTTTTGACTTTCCAAAATTGACTTTATTTTTTTAGGTAGAATATCATGTAGCCCAGACTGGCCTGCAGCTCCTATGTAGTTGAGAATGACCTTGAACTTCTGATCCTCCTGCCTGGATCCCTGCAAGAGTTAGGATTACAGGGGGACACATCTACCTCTGTTTTATGTGATGCTGGGGCTTGAACTCAGGGTTTATGTATGCTAGATGCTCACTCTAATGACTGAGCTACATGCTCAGCCCCACCACTAACTTTCGAAAGGAAACTCTTCAGTTAGTTCTTTAAATTAAAAGGGATCCCTTACTTGGGTTATTCCCTTGCATGTGTTCTCAAGAACAAATAAAAACCATATCACCTCATACCTGAGCAGTTCTTTGCTCTTCATTGGTTGCCTCCTGTCTTCATTATCAGGCTGTTTAGCCTCCCTTTCTGACGTTAAAAAAAATAATTAAGGCTGGTGGTGTAGCTCAGTGGTAGAGCTCTTGCCTTGGCCTTAGGTTCTCATCAGAGAATTACAGATGAATAAATAAATAAATAAATAAATAAATAAATAAATAAATAGTAATGGGTTGGCTTTGAACTCATAGCAATCCTCTTGCCTTGGTCTCTACAGTGCTGAGATTATAAGCATCAGCCACTTTTTCAAGACAGCACTGAAACATCCAGCATCTGCAGTCAGGCCTGCTATTAAGAAAGAAATAAAAGGAATATTCTCTAAAAGTTTACACATAGTATGGTGGTCTATGTAGAAAGTCCAAAGGGGTCTATAAAACACTCCTAGAAATAACGACTGTGTTCAGCAGGGTCAAAGAGTACAAAGTGAACCTCCAAAAGCAAAGGTATCTCTATATAGTAGCAATGAACACATAGGCACCCGAATTAAAGATGTGATTTCATCAGTTACCATTAAATTTATTTATTTATCCATTTATTTGTCTCTAAAATCTCACCAGGATCTGTGGTTGAAATTATAAAATGGAAGAGATCAAAGAACACTTAAATTGGTCCCTAGGTCCAATGAAATTTTGATTAGTTCTGCAAGGTGATCTCTGAATATAAACGAGCTTATTTCAAATTTCACATGTAGGGACTAGCAGCAAGATTGCTCAATGGGTAGAGGTGCTTGCTGCCAAACCTGCCCACCTGAGTTAGCTTTCCAGAGCCCGTATAGTGGAAGTAGTCACAATGGCTGTGACTGTGTGAACAAGACCTATACAGTATCAAGCCAGCCAGAATCCCTGCATGAATGGAGGAAGGGCTCATGAATTCCTACTCTAGCTGAAGGGTTATTGGCAATTGATGACGAGAGAGGGTCAGTTTCATTCAGGGATGTGACCTCTGAGAGGCTACCCACACTCTAGTGGATGGTGCTACATCCATGTACTTACTGGCAGCACCAAGAGGACTTAGTGGGTTTAATAAAAGAGCACATGAGACTGGGAGGGAGAGGAGATGGAAGACTAGAGAAAGAATTGGTAGGAAGAGAATACATACAATTCATAAAAGAAATTCTCAAACAATAAAACAATAACAAAATAAATAGAGGGTGCGGTTTAGGAGGCAGAAGCAGGGGGGTTACAGCAAGTTCAAGGCCATCGTAATGTACATAGCAAGGCCTTGGACAGAAAGAGAGACACTAAGTATATGAAAAATATGCTCTATGTCATTAGCCATCAAGAAAACACAAGCTAAAACTGCAACGATATTCCATCATGCTGATGAGAATAACTAGGATATGGAGATAGCTTAGGTGCCCATCAATAGACAGATGGATAATGATAACATGTATACATAGACAATGGAGTACTGGGCAACCATAAAGAATGAAACCGTGTTGTTTGAAGGAAAAAACATTGAGCTAAAAATCACTTTAGATAAGCTAAACCCAGAAAGCAAATAATAAATTATTAAATAAACCTCCATCTTCTGCTCTAATGCTTAACCTTCTATGCATAACTCCTAAAGAAAGAACACCTTATAGTGTTTGGGGATTTTTTTTCATATGTAACAATAAATCTCCTCTTGGATTTCTGATTGCTCTAAAGTCATAATTATTTGGTGTTGAATCCTCTTAAAATTCAGAATGGTAGGTGCCTTCGATAGGAATGAGATGGATGATGATGGCTCGAGTGGCATGTCTCCTCTGTGAACACTTTGTATTTGAAGTGGGCAATGGTTCTCAATGTTCAGTCATGGGACATCCAGCATTGGCATTCATGTCATGGTTAAAGTGCCAAGTGTCCATCCTGACCTTGAACTTACTAAATCAAAGTTTCCTCTAAAAAAGCAACTCCTGGGAAAATATTAAGAGAATAATTACTAAAACATTGCTTCAACTGAGNGTACTTGTTGGCCATCTGTAATCAGCGGCCCATGTGCACTTCCTCTTTTTGGAAATATGTACCTACTTTCTCACGTGATACATACATAACATCTCCCCTCAAAAGCCTCTTGTGTTCACAAATCCCAGAACTAGCATTGTTTCGGTACCAGTAGAGTTCAGGCAATCCTAGGAGGTGATTTCTTTTGGTGAGACAGTTCCAGTTACTCCTGAAATAAAGAAAATAGAAATATGTGTGGTTAAATTCTATGTTGAAGATAAGTCACTTAGTGGTAGGCACCAAGGAAAAAGTCATTAAGCCAGAGAAAATACAACACTAGAAGCATATGCATGAAAGTATGTATTTGAGAAGTTTTCTGAAAATTTCTAGAATGCGAAATAAAACACTTAGATAAGGGATGGAATGGTACCGTTAAAGAAAGCATTTTTGAATTTCCCCACCCTATGCTTGTATAATGCATCCTTTCTATTTCTTTCTTCCTTCTATTAATCCCCATGTTGAACCTAAGGAGTTGACTCTCCATTGCTATTTTGGATTCCTGTCTTGTTTATATTTTGTATGAAGTCACATCCCCGATATCAGGATAACACAGAAAATGTCACTAGGTTTTGTTCTTTCTTGCATATCGTTGGTAGCTATAGAATAGCTTGTCTATACCCAGAAAACCTTCAGCCAGTACATAATATACATCTAAAGTCTTCTGTGGCCTCCCTTGGTGGTATGGGTTGAGAAGAGGATTATATGACTCCAGTGACCGTAGATGCCGGAAGTGAGTTGAGGAAAAAAATGGTTCACAGACTACAGCACAGAGTGTTAAGCTTGAAGAGAAGAAGTGAGAATATTAAGGTATATGATATGTTCCTGAAACTTGGAGTCGATATTGTAAAAGCAGACTGAGAGAGATTAACACACCTGAGAATCCTAACTGTAGAATGGGAAGACAGGAGACGTGTGGGAGAGATGTGTGACTGACTCTGTCCTACCAGGGCTTCGAATGGAGATGTGCAAGGAGAAATGAGGGTAGACCTGAAGGAGCCATGAGGTAGAGACTGGAGTAAAGATGCCTACAAATTCCAGGTGCGGTGGGAGAAGTTACAGGAAAACGATCAAGAGGCCATTATTCTTTCCCGGGACTGATAAATGTGCATTGCATTTTACATATAATTTAATATGTGTGTCACATATCAGCAAAGAGGGACCATTTATACATCTAACTCTCAGAGTTCAGATGGCAGAAGACTTTCCAAGACATTATGTTGTTTGTTTATCCAAACAGTGGTACCTCTCTTGTACCTTCAGGCTAGGGAATGATCTAGACAGAGAACAACCACTAAGAATCTCTTTTTTTTCTAATATTTTGAAAAATAATTTATTGATTTGTATTTTATGTGCACTGGTGTTTTGCCTCCATGCATGTCTGTGTGAGGGTGCTGAATCCCTGGGAACTGGAATTTCAGGCAGTTGTGAGCTCCCTTGTGGGTGCTGGGAATTGAACTCAGGTCCTCCAGGAAGAGCAGCCAGTGCTCTTAACTGCTGAGCCATCTCTCCAGCCTCCCCATAAGCATCTTAATACCCACCCTATTGCCCTCCTCCACTTATTCCTCCTCCTTTCCAGNACTGGGTATTGAACCCAGGGTTTTTGCATGCTATGCAAATGCCCTACCACTGAGTTACATCCCCAGCCCCACTAATTCTTTAACTTACCCCCTCTCCTCTCCGTCTCTACCCTCCTCTCCACCCTACCTTTGTCTCTTTCAGAAGTCAGGTAGTCCCCAGAGGCTCCAGGGGTTTGTAGTACTCATACTAACTTCCTGCTCAGAACCTCTACCTGACTTGTTTCTTTCAATGTTATAATAAAAGTTGATGTTTTAATAATGTTTAGGTGAACTCCTTTCTTTTCCCTCTGGGTAGATGCTGAAGGTTGACCANTGTTTTCTTCAGCATGGCTTTTTTTTCTGGGAAAGTATGTCCCAAATAATTTTAGAGCTCCCACAGTGAGCTTGTATTTAATAATGAAGATTGTCCTCTTCCAATTAATCAAATTCTGTATCCTTGGTCACAACAGCATTTCAAAGGGTTTTCTTGCATATTCTTTGCTCTGTGTATAGAAATTTTTGCTATCTCATATGTCTGATTGGCACAGGCATTTGGAAATATTATATTGTGGTTGCAAGATCATGTTTTTGCCAAAGAAATGAAGAAAAAATTCCTAAAATGATTTTCCTTTTTCATAGCCAACAAAATTAAAGTAAATTACAGCTATGTGAGGTAAAACCTACATTTAATAAACCCTATTGGGTTATATCAGGTAGAGTGTGGCTCTGAAAAGCTGTGTTTCTATAGGATGATGACAGATGGGAACAATTTTAGTCATTTTGTAGTTTGATATTCTAACACTTTTAAGTTGTAAATTGGAGTATTGCATCATATAATCTCATTTCTATGTTTATAGTGAAAAATGTTTGTTCTCATCTCTTCACACCTAGTTAGGTAAGAAATCTGTTCCCATTACTGCTTGCATGCATTATGTTGACCGTTAATGCCTTCTTCCTGCCACTGGATGACGTGAGCTCACAGATTTCATTCATTCTGCTGGCAGAAAATGGAGGCGGGCTGCTAAGGGAACTGGAAATCCTGCTTTTTTGACCAGTGTTTTCTTCTCACTTTTCCCCATTTAATCAGTTACNAGAACTTGCCCAATCTAAAAAGCGCTCCTTTTTATGTGAACCTGCTTTACCTGGCCTTTCCCTCATTTCACGTTGCCCTCTCTGACTGACTTGCCTCCCAGCCACCGCTTACAGAAAAAGTGCCCTCCCCACCCCCCTTCCCCATCATTCTGGGATAAGATGGATTCTTCCACTGAAATGTACTGCCATGGTAAATTTAGATTTAAAAATATGTAGAGATGTGATCACAAAAAGGAAAAGAGGGAAATGCTAAAAATTGAAAAATATTTTCACAGAGCTGGATTGGGAGCCTGGGAACTGGTAACCCAAGATGTACTAATGGGAATTCATGGTCCAGATGCAGTGAAACACAGGATGAACTCAAGACAGGAATGGGTTACAGGCAGGAGAGAGTCCAGTGTATTCAGAATCATGCTGAGTAATGTAAAGGAAATGATCCACACAAATGAAAGAAACAAGAAAAAAGAAGACAAAAATAGAATTTAGCCACAAGTAAATACTTTATTTTCCAGTGTGAGAAGGAGCAATTGATACTAAAATAGAACAGAGAGTTAGAAGAAATGAAGCAAAATAAACCCTAAAATAGAAACTAGGATTGAAACTCTAAGAGAAAACATGAATTCATTCTTTAAGCAAATACTCATTGTTCATCTGTCATATGTGAGCTAGTTCTCTGGATGCTGAAAGCCTGCAGTGACGGAGGTTGCAAGGGCCCTGTGCTCAGGGAGTATGTAGTCTAGAGGTAGGGAAGGGACGACGAGATGAGGAAGGAGGAAGAAAGGGGGGAGGGAAAGAAGGATGAGGGAAGGAGAAAATGAAAAGGAGGAATGAGGGAGGGGGAAAGGATAGACAATCAAATTTTCTAAAACTCCCAAATATGCAGATAATTGAAACTGAATTTACAATGCAACAAAATGGGATGGAATGGCTACTTTAGATGGGGTAGTCAAATCCTCTGCAGACTTACCATTGAATCTGACCTGAATGACAGAAAAGAAACAACTTCACCACAAACACAAAAGACCTTCAACCAAGAAGCGTGTCTTTTCTAAAGAGTATACACATAGCCACATTCTGTAATCCTAAGGGAGACCTAAAAACATCTATTAACTCTATCTCTGTGTCTTCTACACCATATGACAGAACTTCGTATAATAAGATGCTGTATAGTTTGACCCTGACACCCATTATGGAAAAGTTTACGTTTACTTAGTTACATTGGAAATGCATCTTGCACACTGCTCTGCCCTGTTGCATGCTCCAGGTAGAGCAAAGCCTCACTCACACACACGTGTCTTCAAATGTTTTCCCTCCCATGTTCTAAGGGAACCTGGTCCTTCTGCTTTCTCACACAGCTACATGGGGCCAGCAAGGGAACTGCTACTCCAGGGTCACTACTGGCACTATAGTGCCACAAGGAAGACAGAAGAAGGTAGTGAACATTGAAGTGGGGGGTTAGTGTCTCATCACTTCTGGGTTGGAAATTATTTCCAGACTCTATGGCAATGAAGGGGCCAGGTATATAGTATAATTATTATGCTCTGCCACATGCTTTGTGGTACAGTGAGTATCTTCTTATCATGTAGAAAAGCCATGAAACTATTTTTTAACATAAACAACTCGTGGAATGAGTAGAGCTGATTTCCATCTAAAGCACACACTTTCTAAAGCGTGAGAGGGTGCAGGTAGGTTACTTGATAAATGCCCTGTGTTTCTTTAGTTTTTTCCACAGTGCGGAACCAGAAAAGCTGAACCACGTGAGCATGAGAGGCATCCTGAATAGGCAGCTGTGTATCTGATGTAAGACATGTCCATTCTGTTCTTCTCAGTCAGTCAGTACAAAAGCTGACCTGAAAGTTTCTTCTATGAGGACTGTCCCAACAGATGATGTGTCAGGAGCACATAGGACAAAGGAAACGTGCCCTGTCATCAAAGAAATGACGGAGCAGTGATACAGTATGAGCTTAGGGAAGAATGGTTTGTTTTGATTCCTGCACAGAAGTACCCAAATGGATAATATGGACTTGCTGGACCATGGAGGCCAAACTAAGGACCCACAAGGAGACCCTGTCAGTGACAGTATCTCCCATTGTCACTGGGTGGTTGAAGAAAGGGGGGAAACCAAGAATGGAAGACAAAGGAGACAGAAGGGGGGAACATATGAAAACTGCAAG
The DNA here is from genome assembly GCA_001675575.1 of Neotoma lepida. Classification (NCBI taxonomy): domain Eukaryota; kingdom Metazoa; phylum Chordata; class Mammalia; order Rodentia; family Cricetidae; genus Neotoma; species Neotoma lepida. Next base: position 11,036 of record LZPO01117572.1, read on the forward strand.
TAGGGACAAAGGACTGTAGTGCTAAGGCAAGAGAAGAGATCACTAGAGGCGGGTGTGACCAAAGGACCCCCGCCCAGACATTTAGTCAGCGCCTGGGACTTGTGAGGTTGGAGGACTCTGTGGCTCTCCTGAGATGCCTCATACTTGATACAGATTTCTTCCTCCTGAGAGACTCACCACTTGTAAGGAGTATGAGAATAACCAGTCCTCCCTTTCCATGGTTGGTTTCTCTTGACTTTCCCTCAAACATGCCTCTTATATTATCCATAAACAGGCTAAAAATACATACGAATCCCCAAGAGGCCAAAAGCAAAAGGCTTTGCACGACCCGAAGGGAAGTGGCCAGAACTTCAGTGGCCTAGTTGCAAACAGTGATGCAGCTATCTTAGCATGATTTCAAGGTACTCTGCGGGCTCTCATCCTCGTCTCCACCCCCTTCCCCAAGCAAATATTTGTTCACTGAGGCCTGAAATTGATTTTCAGGGGACAGAACTTTTCATTTCATAATAGGAAATGATTTTGGATGCACAGTCACTCTCTTAGGCAAAGCAAAATATGGCTTTAAAGTCATCATTTGGAAGCATGCTGATCCCTTTCCTAAGAGCAAGGCAGGGTGCCCAACCTGGTATTAGACAAGTGTCCCATTCCAAGGACAGACAGGCAAAGGAGGGAAGCTATGTGTAAAGACCTCAAACTGATTACTGATAGGGTGTATAGGGCACCATCTCTTCTGCTAAGTCTTTCATGTAGCTCAAAAGAACATCTATGAAGTGACCCCTGATAACTTCTCCTGTCTCACAGAGCACCAGCAATACCCCATACTTGCCCCCTGTACCCAACGCTGGCACACACAAAGTATCCTGAACTACTTTATAGAATCCCAAGAGATTTGTCATTTTCTGTGTATCCTTCTGCCTGGGATAATATGGACCATTCCACCCAGCTCCACACCCATCCCTTCCCCCTGTACCATCTCTAAACTCTATTAGGGGTCATAATTTAGATATGATTTCCTGAAGAAAGTGGCTCCTGAAGCACTAAGTCTGAGCTGGTCCCCGTCCTACAAGCATCCCCGTGGTGCTGATGATGGCACTTACGTAAGATTGCCATTTGTTACCTGGTTTCCTTTCGGTTGTCCTCAGTAGACTTTGATGGTCTTGAGTGTATCCCCATCATCTAATGCAGTGCCTGGAGCAAAGATTCAAGTAATGATTATTGGATGAGTAGATGAATTGTTTGCATTCTCCAGCCTATGTCAACAGAAAGGGAATGTAATTAAAGAAAACTTAACAGAAATGTTGACCTGAACTTGTGGATATTTCCCTTCCTGGTTAAGAAAAAAAAATTATTTTATCAAAATAACAGAAAAACATATTAGGAAAAGAATAAATCCATATTAGTTTGTCAGGGTTGGGTAATTGCTTTATGAAATAATGCCATATATCAATTGATGAGAGCAGTAAGTTTATTCATTTATGGCATAGTCCAGTGATGTCAGAGCTAGGGTGGAACATTCATCCAGCTTTCAGAAAGCATGGGAGATTCTATAGAAGGACATTTAGGAAGGGTCTGGAAGAGTCCCTTGTCCATAACTCTGGCATATGGTCCTTTCCAACTGTAAGGAAAAGAAGAAAGTAGAGGCTGGCAAACACAGAACATCTCCTGTAACCCTGAAAAACAAACAAGGAGTACCTGAGCAAACCAGAAAGTTTAAAGAATTTCTCCAAACAGACAAGCACTTGGGATTGAATTTGGTGAAATTTAGGAATAAGTGAACAGAGGAAACTGAGAAGATAAGAAACAAACAAACAAAAACAAAAAAATTCACACGGTAGACAAATTCTAAAAAAAAAATGAAATCAAATCCAGAAACACTTCAAACCTAGTCAGGAAGCACAAACCACTGGAAGGGTTTCTAAAACAATTGGAATTAGTATTTGAAACTGCACTTAGAAGAATTGGGCTACCGCTGACTCCCAGCAGAAGCTACCAGTGTCGGTCTTGGGGATCAAAGCAGAATAGAGTGTAAAATAATGCTGGGCCAGCACAAGGACAAGCAATGACAAAAATCGAAAATGAATTTGGAATTATAGTCAGCACCAAGTTAAACTTATTAGCACTTCTCTCTACAGCAGGAATTCCACCAAGAAATGCATGACAAGAAGTGCGTCACAGGAAACAAGCCTGACAGGGAGCCNAGGACAAATGGCNTTGGGATAGGAACACTTGCNNCNACTAGAAGAGTTTCAAGCGCATGTTGTCCAGCCACACATCCTGCCNCTTCACCACAATTACCAGGACACTGTTGGTAGAAGGATAGACAGAGATAGATGCTCAAAGACACCTGAACAGACATCCAGGAATGACCAGATTTTCAAAGAAAAAAAAATCAATACTGCTAAAGGAAGACACCAAATGTAATAAATACCAATATTTGAAGAAGAGCTATTAAGATGACGAAAATTTTAAAATGTGTGTGATCATTATACGCAAAGAGTCATAATCATGAGTCTACCATATCCATAAAACAGTAATTATCTATACCAAGTTGGAAACAGCGTGAGGCAGGCTCTCTTACTGAACCTGGACCTTAGTGATTGANCTGGAGCGAGGTAGTGATCTTGCTAACTATCTAGTTGCTGGCAATCCCCATCTACACTTCACAGTCGCCATATTCACCTATCTTTACATGGGCTCTAGAGTGATCCCAATTCCCGTCCTTACACTCGAATGACGAGTACTTCACCCACTGAGCCCTAGCCCCAAAAATATTTTAATTAAAATTATTGTGCTATCTCGATGAATCATCTAATAGTTTATAGCAACAAAGAAAAGTAGTGACTGCAATAATAAAAGTTGTCACTAGCCATCTTAGCCAAATTGACATCATTAACAGTGGATCAAATGACTTACGTATTTTCCGGTGTGATGAACCAAGGACCCAGTATCACTTCTGTAATATTCTTGCTGAAAATGTTTATTACATACTCAGACATGGAGGATCGTCGGACAGCTCCAGAGAGAGAGAAAGGCATT